>JAULJZ010010658.1:1609-16452 GCA_032270985.1 Heliamphora pulchella | reverse complement strand
AGTTAAATATGTATAATATGAGAGAGAGAGAGAGAGAGAGAGAGAGAGAGATTGGTTTTTTAGATAAAGATGGGTGAGGGGTTTATATAGGGAATGATGGATAGGATTGGGAAGAGTGATTCATGAACTCAATTCAGATATTTCAAAATTTCTACTTTGAAGATTTTCCACTTGGGGTTTTGTTTTTGTTTTTCAACTGTTTTTGGATTTTTGTTTTGGTGGTTATGACATAGGGTACTTTGAAGCATCAGAAGACTCAGATGAGCATACACTTAAACACCGAGTTCGACCCAGAAGCTGATTCATCCCCATTATCAATCACCAAAGACGCCAGCGTCGACGACACCGACGGCCGCAGCAAAGCATGGCCCCTATCAAATCAAAACCTAAAAACATTGACAACCCACCACCACCACCACCACCAATGAATGATTTCTTGAACCAATTTGCGCTATTTGCTTCCGTTGGTGCGACGACAATAACTTAGGGTTCTGAAATTGAATTTCCTTTTTCTTTCTCAGATCATGAGAGATGTCATAGAACGATGGGAAGCAATGGAGAGAGAGAGGGATAAAATGAGAAAATAGGTAAAAAATCAAACAGAATTAATCTTTTTCCGTTAAGTCAGTAATGGAGGATTGACGATTGGGTTAATTTGATGCAGACAAATAAACCAGAGGGGAGGCCAGTGATATTTTAAAAAGCAAATGAGATGTTTCTATTTTTGTCAAAAATCTCAGAGAAGGTCAGTGTAATTTACCCATATAATAATTACAAGCATCCATCAAATACAAATTTACAGGTCGACAACCACTGGGCAAGAGACCAAAAATAAGTTTAGTAAAGTTACAACGTCAAACAAGAAATTGAAGTAATCAATACAAGTTTATCAAAATGAGCCCACAGCACAATTCCTCGGATGACAGGGATACAACAGGGATGGTCAGTCAACTTACTATTCCATGAAAAGACATAATAACGTTGTCGTAAGCAACAAGTATAGCAAGGTGACTAGTTTACAAGGGATTATGAAGAATTCAAAACATGCTTTTATCAAATCTTTTCTGATCCTTTTGAGATGTAACAACCAACTCAAGGTTTCAATTGCAACCATTATATAACATATCAAATTTCAGGTTTGCACTATAACAAAAAATTTAGAATAATTATGCTAATATCATAGCTCAAAATATTTATATACAACGATAACGTTCATCGAAAAAACACTAGTATATTAGGGAGCGACAAACAACTCCCACGAAATGATATCAAACCATGGCGTACCTTTTCCCGTGAAAAGTTGTGGGTGTTGCGATAAGGTTAAACAAAACGTGCATCCAAGAGTTGCGAGTATGAGCGTACCTTCGATCATTGATGGACCCTCTTTTTCTCCCCCATGAAGTGCGAGCACTCTGCTCATCGCTTTTTGTTGGTTAGGCTGCGTCGCCCTTCCCAAACGACCCGTTCCTTGTCGAAATTGACTTGCTTGATCTCCGTAGTATTGCCTTTGCCAACGATTATTGTAGTTTCTCCCCCTTTGTAATGGGCATTCAAACTTTTTATGTCCGGGCCTATTGCAATTGAAACAGACTATCGGGTCCGTTTGTTGTCCCCCCTTGTTGTTCCTCCCTGCTAGCCTGTGAGTACTGCTTCTTATGAGCAAATTCTCTCTTATTCCTCAATGGTCCCCCATGACCAGAGTTACTCTTCCTTTGGATCCATATCCTCCTCGAATCTGCCAACTCTGTTTCTGCCACTAGTGCTACCCGTACGACTTGCGCGTACGTTGGAGACTGCATACATACGACCTTCCCTCAGATAGCTGGTTCCAGTCCCCACTCCACTTTTCGGGCCTTCGTTTCCTCGTCTAGCACTATTATGGTCACGTAGCGACACAACTCCTCAAACTGGTTGACATATTGGGTCACAGTCATTGACCCTTGCTTCAGTTCCAAAAATTCTCTGATTCGTCCTTGTCGGACGAGAGATGGAAAGTACTTCTCTAGAAATCTCTCTTCAAACTGTGCCCAAGTTAGGGCAACAGTATCCCTCGTGTTGCTAATCATCGACCTCCAGTGGTCGGCTTCCTCCCTCAGTTGATATGCGGCCATTGCCACTCGGTCAGTTTGCGACACAACGTTCAACGTGTCCATCACTTTCTTGATACCCCTCAGCCAAACTTCGGCTACGCGAGGGTCAGCCTCACTCTCGAAAGTCGGGGCTCTTTGTCTCCTTAACTCTAACAAGTACCAGGCCCTGTCTCTCGATTGAGGTCGGTTTATGCTGGCAACCAATTCACGCAAAACTTGAGTCAAGCCAGGCGTTCCAACTTCTTCTATGGGTCCGTTCGCAGGGCATTGGTGGTTTCTATCGCCCCCTCCTCCAAGTTGTGCCATGTTGGTTTCGGGATTTAGACGTAGTCTTCCCCGGGATCTACTCATCTTTGTTGAAATTAACCAAGTGTTAGAAATTGATTTAATTAGGGTTTGTTCAGTTTACGTAAAAGGGAGACTAATGACGTTATTTTAGTGTTCGCAAATACACACAAAAAAAAGGTAGTTGTAATATCATATAATCATAACATTAATTGTTCACGCTAATCATAACATTAACACACGGGTTCGTTGTCATGGTGGTACAGATAATGGAGAGAAATTTAAACACAGTACATGGTTTTCACTCAAAAAGGTACACAACCCCAAAAGATCTACTCCAACCCTAAATCCTATCTAACTGGTATCCTCCTCTTTCTTGCTGGGGTCTTCTTCCTCCTTGTCATTGGTGTCGGGTGCCAGAACAAATTGGTGGTTCCGGAGCGTATCAAGGAAGAGCTGCTAGGTACTTGGAGGAATAGGAGTGTATCTAAGTGAAGCCAGGGAATAGGTGGGGGAAAGTGGAGAATAATCTGGAGTATGTTCAGGTGAGGCAGGTATATACTCTGGTGAGGTAGGAGAATACTTCGGGGAAGCTGGAAAATATTCAGGTGAGGCTGGAGAGTACTCCAGGAAAGCTGAAGGGTCCATCCTACAAGGAAACAGAAGAGTGGACTTGGAAAGTATTTTAGGGTCCGTAAATTTATATGTGATAAATTAAGTAATATAACCACTTCTACAGAATTCTACACTACATAACACATGGTTTCTCCACAACCCAATGCATGAAGGTTCACTAAACCTAAGCTCTGATACTAAGTTGTAACGCCCCAAATTTCGGGAATGTTAAGATATACATATAATAATAAAGATTATACTAACGAGTCATTTTATAATTACATCTTAGGTATGTACATAGATAAAATTAGATTTTTCTTAATAAATACCACAAAGTTATGATTGCATTCCCCCGCCAATGTTTTTAGTTCGAGGAGGAACGGAAACAACTAATACAGTTAGAGTGCTACAACAAAAGGGTACAAAAGAAATTTGATTTTCTTCACATGGCTCCAAAATCTTGTTCCTCTGGGAAATTCTCTGTCTCATTAAAAGTTTTATCTTCACTTGTGGCATCAACACCATGAGCCGAAGCCCAAAAAAAATCTCTAGAAATCCTACTAATTTTTCTCGAAATATAACCCAATCCAAGTCACCATTCAAAAATAAGATATCATAAGTTCATAACAGGATAGCAGATATCAATGCAATTGAGATTTCAATGAATAAGATGATGACAGTGCGATGCACGTGACCAACCCGACCTCCAACCACAAAACCAAATCAAAGCACAGATACCACGCTGGGAAATGCAAGAGATAGATTTTATTAGCAATTGAACACTAAAGCCATCACGATTGACCTTCGTTGTGAAATAATACCCCCATCGCCTAATTTCATACCACGGCTATTTTATTCATATCACAACGGCGTGGGGTTAGGCCAGCCAAATTAGGCTCCCTCCAACTATCCACCTAAAGTGTCAGTGAGACCTTCGCTCAGCGTCAACCAAAAGTCTGGGATAACAATTAGAAATTTCAAGAGATGCTCCATTTTATTCAAATCACCATGGCAATGGGATTTAGGTCCGTCATAATTGAGCTCTCTCCGAAATTACCACCACATTGAGATTAAGTCCGCCGAATTAGGCTTTCTTCGAAATTACCACCGCAGTGGGATTAGGTCAGCCGAATTTGGCTCTCTCCAAAATTACCCACTATGCTCATGCTGCCTCTGCCAACAATATAACCATTACTCAACAAAGCAACCGACTCCGATAAAAACATGCATTTGACGATCGGGGTGAAGATACAACACGTGTAATGCACAAGGTACAACCCATTTATTGCATACTTCTCACTAACAAACTAAAATTTAACAATCATAACAAGTATGCTTTAGCAATTTACAATCATTGAATTACATTAAATACATCCAATTAACAACTTAGTCTAGGTAAAATTCTACATCTTAACAGAATTTGTAACTTGCTTTCAGGGCATTTAGATATCATAAAAGTATTTGAATTTTGGACACGCACCAAATTAGATGATTCAGATGATTCCCTACAACTCTTATGAAGAACACTTTTTCAACTTCCTAATAAAAATAGGTGATTTACATGTCACAAGGCTAAAAGCCAAATCTACCCTAAACCATCACTTAAAAATTCCTAAATTTAACTCAGTTAAGAAAATTTGTTTGGGGCATCAACCGAACTTTTAAAATTTTGATTTTTGGATATGTAACAGATCAAGATGTCCTCTAAAGATCTCGTGAAGGGCACTTAGTTCAGTTCTCAAGAAAATATTTGAGTTTTAGTACTTACAAGAAAACATGTCCGATCATCATTTTAAACTTCGAATTTGTGATTTTCAAACCTAAAAACAGAGAGCATAAAATTATTTTGGGGAATCAAATGAGCTTCAAAAATTACCAATTTTGGACAGAACCTAGATTATACTGTTCCCTAACTTTTTCATGAAGAACGCATCTTTGAATAACCATTAAAAATGGATGAAATAACATCCACAAAATTATGTAACTGAAGCTATCAAATGAGACAGATTCAGCCCAACGTCTTTGGAAATTGTGTTTGACCTATCAAACAGTGATAAAAATGCCTCACTTTTTGTGGGTAAATAGAAAAATATGTTAACTACAATTTTTTTGAAAAAACCTTTTCGAGGGCAAACTTCTAAATTAGGATTTTGGCCTCTGCAATAGAGGTTGGTCAAAAACCATCACATTTTGGGAGAAAACCAATATCTCAAAAACTACACGTCCAAATCACTTCAAACAAATTTTAAATGAAAGGTAAGACAAAAATCTAGCTCTAGACATAAAGCTTGACATTAGGAAATTTTTGTAGAATTAATTATGATTTTTCAAAGTTAGGTCCAGAAACATTAGAGTGTTGAAGATTAAATCTAAGCTACTTAACCTAGTTTTAGTAGCATGCATGGCATGGATTCACATAATTTTGACATAAACCATATGAAACACATTATAATCAAACTCCAACAACTCCATAAATTTAAAATAGCATGGATCCCTCGTCACAATTTTAAAACACCACAATACAAATCATAACCACCCCTAATTTGGTTCTAGCTCAAGTTTTAACCAACTTTCTTGAGTTCTTGATCTAGATCTTCAAAGAGTGAGTGGAGAAAGTTGTAATTTGAGTTAAGATTAAAGGATTTAGTAGAGTTTCTTACCTTTGAGACTTGATTACTAAGATTAAAGAGCTATGGACTTAGCTTTGATGCTTGGATTCCAACACTTTCTTCTTCTCCTCCTCCTCCCAACACTTAGCAAAATTTTGAGTTTATGGGAGGTTTGAGATGGAGTGGCTGGCCACAAGGTGGGGAGGAGGGGCTTTTTATAAAATGGTTGCTAGTGGAAGGCTAATCATGGAGGCACAAGGTGGTGTAAAGCTTGGGCCCCCTATCATTTTGTATGCAAAAGTATGTGACAAGACAACTCAAGCTTAGTGTGTGTGGGGGATGGGGAAGGGCTGGCAGGCCAAGCCTTAAACCATGGGCTTGTGTGGCTTTGCTACATTTTTGTGGTTCATGATGGTACAATTACACTACATTGTTAAAGAAAATTGCTTAAAAATTGACTTAATGTATATTTTTGGTTTACTTTTTCTATAGAATAGTATTAAACTAATAATTTTATAATTAATTCGTTATTTTTATAATTTATTTTTATTTTGGCACCATTTAATTATGTAACGGGACAAGGGTCAAATTAAGCCTTTTTATAAAGATGTGTCAAATAGACTTTTAATTGGAATTTGGTATACTAGGTTTTAATTGATTTAATATAATTCTAGTTGCAATTATTCATATATTTATGCATGTACACATACATAGATTCAAAATTTATTAGAGACATGGGGCATACGATTTTTATAATGGACTACTTAATGCAAATAAAAATAAAAATAAAAACTATGACTTGTCACATCCATGGCATGAAAAGATGGTGGGAAATTTTCTTGGATTTTGGAGCCATCATTATATTTGATTAAATAAAATAACTATTTTTGGTCCTTTATGCAATTTCTTCCTTGATTTACACTTAACTGGAGCTTTCTTATTTTATAGATATTTATTTATTACTACTAGGTTTTACTATTTTAGGATAATTTTAATAATTCCTTGGGCTAAGAGGTCAATTTCATGTATTAGGGTTTCGGTTCCGGGATCCCGTTTTAGGTTTTAGCTTCCTTAGGGTTCTTAATCTTATTGTAACCATGATCCGGTACCCTAACCTCTATCGATTTAATTTTGATAATCTCGCGGCCTAAAACCGGCCCTTACAAGATGGGCATACATTATGCTTTTTAATGGTTTCGCTTCCCAATCTCCCAATATTTGAGTTTTGGTGTTTCTAGTTCTTGGAAAATCTCCAACATTCCTCATGTTCTTGTTTCCACCAGGAGGGCTCGATCGATTATTTTCGCGTATGATGATAGCCTCATGGGTCGTACACCTTTTGGAATTTCAGGCCTCAGTCCGTCTTCAAATTTCCATGCTTTCATGTTTTCCATTGAAATCATATGGGGTGTGTATTCGGCAAGATTGGTAAATTCAACTTCATATTCCGATACTATCATCAAGCTTTTTTGCTTCAACTGCTGAAACTCCGTACATTTAGAGTCCTGCAGAGATTGACGAATATACATTCCCGAAAGACCACTAAGAATCGCTCCCATCTCATCATGGGTTTTGATTGATGCTTCAAATTCCACCATTGGTGAGCTTCTCCTTCCAACTAATAGGTCACTAGTATAATCTTTTAAATTTCATCGCATTCTAGCATTCTGAAAATCTTTTCAATTTTGACGATCCACTCGTTCGTTGTATAAGATACATTTTAGAATTGAAGGCTTGATCTTTAAAAACTCTTTTACATTTTGCCTACAATGATACCGGGTTTGCTTGTTGCGGGTTGATGGGTTGGTTTCGTTGTTGTTGATCTCCAAGGTTTCGATCTTCTGGTTGTTTGTCAACATGTTGAGGGTTGTTATTTCCTCCTTTAGGTTGTGGGGCCAGAGGTGGTAGATCTTATTGTGGTTGTTGTCGAAGGTGGTATTGTATCAATTGTTGTTGGGCTTGCATGAATCCAACTAATCCTTGTACCATATGTCGTAATTCATTCATTGGATCATTCATGTCATTTGTAACTCGATTACTCGTGTTACTGCGGGTGTTAACCATGGCTGAGATCTAAGGCAAAGGATAGAACTAGGGTTTAGTTTCTAACTAACGCAAAACACATTTTAAGAATCACATAATCAAAATATAATGAAGATAGGATAAATTACATTGACCTGCCCTGAGGTTAAATGAAAATACTAACAGTTTGGGTAAATTACATTGGCCTCCACTGAGGTTAATTGAAAATACTAACAGTTTTCTTCAAATTTTTCATATAGCACTGAGTTACTGACCTCCTTTGTTAGTCATGTTGGATGAATGGCGCTATAAGAAGATAATTTAGTGCTATTTTATCCCTCAGTTAACTCGCGTCTTTTAGTCAAATTATTTTTTAAAACTAAAACACCTTAGAATTTATTACTAAAACTAACATAAGGGAATTTATTACTATTTTATTGGGAATTTATTACTATTTTATTCCTCAATTTACTCACACTTTTTAACCAATTTGTTTTTTAAAAAAAAAAAACTAAAATCCCTAAAAGGTAATTTATTACTATTTTATCTCTTAGTTAACTCACTTTTTTTAGCCAAAATTTTTTAAAACTAAATTTATTGCTCAATTTACTCACATTTTTAGCCAATTTGTTTTTTTTTAAAAAAAAAACCTAATACACCTTAGTCTTTAGCCCTAAATGGCAACTTATTACCATTTTACCCCTAAGTTAACTCACTTTTTTTAGCCAAATTTTTTATTAAAACTAAAACACTCTAGAATTTATTACTAAAACTAACATAAGGTAATTTATTACTTTTCCTAAATTTACTCACATTTTTTAGCCAATTCGTTTTTTTTACAACTAAAACACCTTAGTCTTTAGCCCTAAAAGAAGAGGAAGGAAGGCTTAGTCTGTGGGTCTTAGAGAGGGGGGAAGACAAGAGATTTGAGGAATTTGGGATTAAGGGTTGCGATGGCGTGTGGCAGTGGTTGATGGCGTGTGGAGACGATGCCGTTTGCAGTGAAGACAACGTCCGACACCAGTAGGGGAGTGTGACGATGGTTTGTAACAGCATAGCTTGCATAGATTCCCTTATTTATAAGAAAATAGATGCCATGGTTGTTTTTGTTGGTGGAGGGATTGAACAGATTAATTACAATCCTGTTAGGAAGCACATTATCATGAGATGGCTGTGAGAGTGTGGAATTGGATCGCAAAAGAGATTTCTGCTGATTTTATACCTTCACATTGCAAAAAATTCCATTGGACCCCAGCAAGCCAAATGTGATAATTGTTGGGGAGGGGTGGCAGGATTTTGGCCAGACAATTGTCATATCCTCTTCATAACGTAAGTGACAGGTGCCCACTCTACAATTTGGAAGGAAACGCTAATGGTGGAAACTTCATTTAACCATCTTTTGACAAGGCAAGCCAACTTAGTTAAATGGGGCAGGCAGTTTGGCAGTGTTTCTCTTGGGGGAGCATTAGAGTGCTTTTTTGGCACGTTTATGGGGACACAGTAAACGCAGAGGAGATGATTTTTTATAATTGGCATCCTGCAAATTTGGAGTAGGCAAATACGGGTTTAATTTCTAAGCCTTCACTTGCATTTTAGGACCAAGACGACACTTATAACATGGAAGGAGATCACTGCTTCATGCCTGGAGGGAATGAGAGGCTTCTCATCTCAAGGGTACATGTGCGTGTATAAAAGTATTCATATTATGTATGTGTGTTAGTGTGTGTTTATTTTTTATATGTGATTCTTTGAATTGGAATGCTTCGCTTATCCTTAATTTCGAATTGGTTTTTTGATGAAAAATAAGTCCCTTTCCTAGTCTTTGATTCACTTTCGGTGGTGGGGTGGTGTTTCGATGGTGGGGCCTGGTTGTTGGAGGTAGCTGATTGGAGTTAGCATTGGTTGCAGGTGGATGGCATATACTTGGGAGGGTTTTGCTTCTGTGATTTGAAGAGTGAGAAGAGAATATGGGAGAGGTGGGGGTGGTACCTGGTTGGAAGAGGAGGTGGTGGTGGTACCTAGTTGGAAGAGATGGTAGCGGTTGGAGGTGGTGGTTGAACTAAGAATAAAATGGTGATTTTTTGATTTATTTTTAAATATTACTATTTTATTAAGGACAATATGAAAAATGAATAATACAAATAAGGGTAAAATGGGAAGCTAAACATTAAATACTTGTTGATCTCAACAAATTCCGTTTTCATTCTTAACAGCAAAAGGGGGAATGTGTTGTACAAAACTAAAATAAAAGGGAGGTCAGGTGTAATTTCAAAAACCTATGAGAAACTATCAATACTTTCAAATAACCTTAGGGGAGGTAAATGTAACTTTACCATATATGCATATACAACTAAACACACACACACACACATACATATATACAAGTTTATGGGCCCACTGGGCCGAAGACAAAAGTAAGTCAAGTTACAACTTTCAGCAAGAAATTAAAATCATAAATAAAAGTCTATAAAGATGACATAAAAACAACATCAAGCCCACAATAAGATTCCTCTGAGAATGCGTTGTGTGAGTGCACATGTATCAAAATTACTACTTTACCATGGATTATCAAAAGTTTAAAACATGCTTATGAAAACTTTTCCATTCCTTTTAAGATATAAACTTAAGGTTTCAATCGTAACTATTATATAACATGTCAGTTTTCAAGCTTGCCTCGTAACCAAGAATTTAGAATAATCATGCTAATATCATAGCTCGGAACATTTATATACAATGAGAACGTACACCTGAACCTAACAGTATATGAAGAAGCGATTATAAGAATTCACAGAGAATGATATCAAACTATGAGACTATGAGACTATGACACATGATTGTGATCCCACCCTAATTACTTCAGCCCGCTAATATAATTTTTACAACATGTGGTTTCAGGATTGTCCGATTTTGATCTCGAAAAAATCTCAAAATTTCAACATAAGCTAGAAACGATGAGATAGGAATTATCATGCATTTGGAGTCGCCGATAAAAATTCCAAACTTAGTAATCAAACATTGAGTCAACTACACAATCCCTGAGTTGCCAAATTGGTGGTGGTTCTCACATATGGTGGAGGACGTGGTGGTTGGATGTGTGGAGATGTTGTCATGGTGAGGAGATGGTGCTGTCATGGTATGGTGGTGGTGCACCGTGCGCGCGATGGGAGAAGTGGTGCCATGGGTAGTGGTGATTGTTATGGAGTGGTGAAGTAGGTAGTGTTGTAGTATGGTGGAAGTGACGTTGTAGTGGAGGAGGTGGTCCATGGTGTAGTAAAGGTGGTGCAGTGTTGGAGGAGGTGGCAAGGAGTGTGAGGTGGAGGAAGAAAGGTGGTGATGATGGTGGTTTTCATTAATGGTGGAGGCCGTTGCCGATAGTGGAGGATGGTAGTGCTAAAATGATTTTGTGGTGATTTTTGTGGTCGAAGGAAACCATGGTGGTGGTGGTGGTGGTGGTGGTGGTGGATGAGGTGGTGTGGTGGTGGCACCGAAAAATGGAAGGGGAGAGAAGAGATGTGTGGAGGTGGTGCCGTGGTGAAGGAAAAGAAAGGAGTGGAGGCGCTTATCAGTGGAGGCAGGTGGTTCGACAATGGGGCGTGTCTGGGTGGTGGTGGCTGGTAACTCCCTTTCTCTTTCTCCCTTGCCCTCCCGAACTCTCTTTTGCTCTATTTCTCTTCCAATTGTATTGCAAAAAATTGCAAGTGTAAATGTGTCATAAGAGCTCCCTATGACGTGTGGCTATTGCATGGTGTGAGGTTGAAAGTGCATGGCCACATGTTGCGTTGTGGCGCATGGCCTTTTTGATATATTTTCTTATAGAGTGAGGTTCAGAACTGTTCGGTTCCAAACTCGAAAAAATCTTGAAAATTCAACATAAGCTAAAAACAATGAAATAGGAATTATCGTGTCATCAAATTCACCAATAAAAATCCCAAACTTGGTAATCACTATCCAGTAGACTACTAATCACCAAATTGCCAAATTGAGCTGAAATAGAGGCGTTGACACTACGACTTAACGAAATCTTGGAGGGAATTCCCAGGAAATACATTTCGGAAAAAAAAAAACTACATATGACTCTTTATTTCCATGTTCGGATTATGGGCCAATTGAGGTAATTGTAGCAATTAGGTTTCATAATAGAATACAAAAGAAAGTGCATTCAATTTGACAATATAAGATAACAAGTATGCGTGTTGAACAGAATGAGAACAATATTCGATAGCAATTGTATGCTACAAGAAAACTGGATCGACAATGAAAAATCATGGAGAAAACTGTATAGTTGAAGAGAAGATTACAGGAGACACAATAATATTATCGAACCAAACTTAAAAATTAATCATGATTCAAGAAAATCACCAAAAAAAAAATAGAACATAAAAAGGACCTCACTATGTGACTTAGTTTCAATGATTAAAACATGGTCAGCAGGTTTGGTACGTTGAACTGGTGCAGAAAAATTGAATACAATTGAAGTTGTCAAATCACCATGATACATTCACAACACTTGCCTCTAGTAACCAACAAGGCTTAAAAATCCATGAGCCCATATTAGTACGGTACACCTAAATTCACTTTAAAATCCTAATGAGATCGTGTATAGAAGCATCTGCAAACTACTAAGCTATCAACAAGCTGTTTCCACTGAACAACTGTCCAATTCAGACAAATCTCATAAGTGACAGAGATATCTTATAACCACTTTGCACACATGAAATCGATCGTGACCATACCAATGCCTTCAATATTAAGGAGTCTATCTCAATATTCTTTCCCAAATATTCTTCAGATCAGCTCTAACCAAATCAAGAGCAACTCTAGTACCCTTCTTACATCTTTTTTTAACAAAAAAGACTTGTCCTGTAACTTTACACTAAGCCAATATATGATCTGACCCCAAGTAGAAACATAACAAACCAGCCTGAAATTTTCCAAAACTTCAACACGCAGTTCTTGAGTGAAATAGCAAACAAATAATCACTAAAGTCAACCTGTTGCCTACAGCCCACACATATAGCTTGGTGGATATTACCTTTCTCAAACAGTCTATCATAACTAACTAAATGTCAAAAAGGTATTACCGAATAATTCTGCTTCTTTAGTTCTCAATAAATAGATCGTATCACCAAGTATTTATAACAATGAAAACAAACCAAACCATGAACAAATACATATAGATTATATGCATATACGCACGAGATCGATGTAGATTATATGCATATACGCACTAGATCGGTGATTATACCTCGTCGTATTCCTTCTTTTCAGCCTTGGGTGCCTTCAAGGGCTTTGCTTTTCCACCTATACAAACACAAGTATCACACATGTTTTGCAATTCATTCATTCTGATAAATTAAAAATACAAATCAAGCAAATCAACGTTTTGAAGAGAGGGGGCAAATGGAAATATACGTCAATAAAAGCTCGATTACCTTGCTTGGACGACATGGTTGGTTTCTAGGGTTAGGATTAGGGTTTGGTTTGGATGCGAAGAATGAAGATCCCAGTGAGCCCTAACCCGAAATTGACCTTCGGCTTGTCTGGAAAACGATAGCCTTTTATAAACGAGGATTCCCATGGAAAACATTGGCGAAAGAGATCCTTAATTTGCTATTACACCCTCCACCGGAAGCGCTAACTTCCAGCATGAATAAGGGTACTTTAGGTATTCAAGGCTTAATTAAACCGAAAAATTACATATTTTGTCTATAGTTAGAAATCCTACTTTAGGCCCCGTTTGTCAACCGGCTTAAAACGGGTTTAAAGTTAATTTTTTTGTTTTTGTTTAAAACTTAAAAACGTCAAAAAGTTTTGTTTTGAATCTTATGTTTGGACTAACATTTTTTTGTAGAATTTTTGATTTTTTAACTTTTTTTTAATAAAAAAATAGGTGTAAAAATATGTGAAAAAAAAACCAACTGAGACTAAACAGGTAGGCTTTTCAAGAGATTTTAAGTAAAAAGCCTTCCAGAAAAGTTAGTCCAAACATAGGAGAATTCAAAGGCTTTTAGCTTTTTTGCTTTTTACATAATTTTTTTATATTTTTCAAAAATATCATAATTTTTATTATATACATTTATTTTTATAAAAATTATATTTTTAAAATTTACTGATCAAAATCTATCAAACAAGATTCGTAAATAAAATTATCTAAAAATAAATTTTAAAAAATTATAATCATTTTAAGCAAAAAAAATTTACCTTTTAGCTTAAAGCTACTTTAAGCTTTTGGCTTAACAGCTACCTCATACTCCTACCAAATAATTTTTTTGTTTTCTTAACTTAAAGTGACTTAAAATTAAAAAATTAGTTCAAAATCAATTTCCAAACGAGTCCTTAAGTGCATAAGAAGCACTAAGTTAGCTACAAGCTTTTAACTCTTTTTAAAAGAAAAAGAAAGAAGAAAATTAAATTATTTAGACTAATTTATTTAGAGCGTCTTTTATGTGTTTTGTTTAAATGTGTAATATGTTTTTATATTTGGCTTCTAAATTATAATATTTGTGATAATAATATGATTTTTTTTTATTTTTAATAGCAGGGTTGGTTTTTTAGTTAATGGTATTATATACTCATTTTATTTAAAAAAAACATTTGAAATGTGTGTAAACTTTTTGAAAAAGAAGTGAAAAAGTGAAAAGGTTTTTTTAGAGTTGTCAAACACTATAGTTTAAAGGATGGCTTTTTTGCTATAAAAAAAAGGCATTTTTCTAGTTTTGTAAAGATGCCAAACAGAAAATGTGATTGATTTCCGAAGCATTCTTTGAGTAGGGATGAAAATTTAGCACTATTTTGGACAGCTGAAAGTGCAAAGGCATGGAAGCTAATGATGCTTAAAACTAAATAGAGTTAGGTCAAGTTTGGAATGTATAGAAGTTAAGTTTTTTCAACCTTTTCTTTTAAAGAACGTGAAGTATAAAAAAAGTAAAATAAACATATTATTACATAATCTACTCTAATTAGTAATCTCAAGAATAATTCATTCTCTCAAACAAATAATGAAATAAATAACATGAGATTTATTTCTCACTGTTAATCATATATCATTACTAATCCCGATAACCAAACGCAACCTAAGATTGATATACAGTAATATTATCTACATAGAATTTAGCCACTTGGCAATGACAATCTGCAGGCTTATTTTGTATTTCTCGTAGATTGTCAGTGTGAGTTAATTTATTATGGGATTGGATATTGTTCTACTAATGATAAACAGGCA
>JAULJZ010010647.1:0-16452 GCA_032270985.1 Heliamphora pulchella | reverse complement strand
GACTTTCTTTGAATCTTTAAGTGATATGTGTCGTATTTTCTAGTTTATGAACCTAAAGACATGAAGTTTGTGATTTTTGAAACCCTAAATTTGAATTCGGTGATAATGAAGATTATATCTTGAATTTGTGAAGGATTTATTATTAATCCATCTTAATGTTGTCCTATCTTATGTTTGGAGTGAGAAATGAGAACCTAGGGTTTGCGTTTGGAGTTAAACTAGGGAAATGAAATTGGGGCTTTTGGGTTTAAAGGTGTTGTATGATGAAATTGATATGATTGATGGTTCAATGGAAGGTTATTATTACCTATTGTGATTTAACTCCATGAAGTCATGTAACGTATATTAATATTAAGTTAGAGTGTTCCATAAAGTCAATGAATTTGTGAATTTGAAATCACACTATGATTAATTTGGTTTGAACTAAGAATATTGGAAATATGGATAATGAAATTGTGTAATGGAACGGGTTGGTGAGAGGAACCATTGTGTTGGACTCACGTGTGTGTGATGTGTGTGATATGTAAAAGGACCAGTTTCCGAATTATTTAAGGTTGGGCACGAGTTGCTCTTCGATGAAAGTCTAAAAAACTGCGCAGATTGGGTTCTCTGCCCGCCGGCTAGCAACCGGGAAAGGACGTATTTGGGTTCTTTGCCTATCGGCTGAAGACTGGAAAAGGACGTAATTGGATTCTCTGCCCACCGGCTAGTAACCGGGAATAGACGTTAGTCGTGTCGGGGTATAGAACGCTCCATTACCTCACGGGGCCCGTGTGCCCGGATTGAGGGTAATGCTACATGGGTCTATACGTTCGTCCGATGCCGGTGCCTCCAATTTGAGTTATAAGTTGGTAAAACATGTTTATATGTGTGAGAGTAACGATGAACTTGGATTTGGGACACCACAATTTGGTAATATGGCAAAATGACGAAATGGTTTGGGTTACTATAGAATAATAAGATTGATAAATGAACGGTACATGATGACTATTCCTATGAGTATGACAGGGAAACATGGAATAATAATCTTTCTTTATGAATCCCGGTTATGCAAGGAAAATTCTGTTTCAAAACAAACGTCATGAAATGATTAAGTTGATTCGTGCATCTTGCATAACTATTTTCGCATATCATGCATGTATTCATTGTTAGCCTTGTTCCTATGAGCTTCAGCTCATGTTGTTTAACAATATTTTAGGTGACAACAGAAAGAGGGCTATGGAGTATGATCAGCGTCGGTAGCTTTTGGGACAGTTAATAGGATTACATTGTTTCTTGGGATAGTTATCTTTTGAGTAATGAAAGTGTACAGATGTAATCTTTTTGAACGGTTGGATTAATGTAATTTTGAACCAAACTGTTATTGTAAGACCTTAGGGTCACACATTCATATGATGCATGCATGTAAGGGCGTTATTATTTGAACTGAGCTGGGTGTTGTGATTTCCCAAGGAACGGTTTTGGCAGAAATGATTGGTTCCTAATGAATGAAAACTTGTTTTCAGTTATGTATTTTACTCCTTGGGTTTTATCCTTTCAAAACAGGTTTAGAAAATTAATCATTTGAATCAGGTTTTCATGAATATAGGCATTTTTCACAGTTTTTAAGTAAAAACTCTCGGGTGTGTCACCGCTCGAGCGGTGTGGTGTCCGCTCGAGTGGTCTCCGCTGGATTTCAATATTAGAAATTTTTATGAATTAAGTTTCTTATTAGTGATTTTGAGGCACATATGGGTTATTTAAGACATAATTTTCGAAGAAAATGGTTTTCGCAATGGGTTGGTTCCAAGATCATATACGGTTTATATTAAAACGGGACAGGGGGCTACATATTGTGTGCGGTTGGTGTGTGTTGGAACACCGGGATAATAATTTATGGCCAATTTTGAGATGTAAGAAAATTTTAATTGTGCAATGTACATTTAATTTAAAACACATGTTTGGACTAAATTTTTTATAAATTTTTTAACTTTTTTTTTGTAAAAAAATAAATGTAAAAATATGTAGAAAAAATCAATTGAGACCAAATAAATAAACTTTTTTGAAGGTTTTTAAATAAAAAAATTTCTAAAAAAATTAATACAAACTTAAGCTTAAAGTGGAGGAAGGCAAAATGGAAATGCATCAAAGAATCTACACCCATGTGTAATAAATTAGAATATTCTAGAATTTTAATTCAAAGGCAATAAATGACAAGCAAAGGTGTTCTCTCGCGGCATTTCCCTCCCTCCCGTCCCCTGTTCTGTTCTGTTCTCTTTTTTTTGTTGCTTACTTGATCCTCCATGAGTAAAAGCTTCAAACTATAGTCTTTGCTCCTCTCTAGAAACTGGGGGAAAGGGAAAATAATACACAAACATGGGGCCCTAATCCCCCATTCCTGCTGGCGCTTTCTCTTCACCTTCTTCTTCTTTTTCTTCTTCTTTTTCTCCATTAAAGCTTACTCACGAGCTTGAGCCAACCTTTTTTTCTACAAATTGACCAATCTACATACAAAATTGGACACCACCGAGTGAGATATGAGGACTACGCGACGAGAGCTACTCGCCGAACCATCTAGGAGCCGAAACCCTTGGTGGCCGAAAACCTAGGGTTTGGGATTTTGGCGAAAATTGAAGCTTTGAGGCTCCGACAGGTAAGATAGCGACTAACTATGATGTTCTACCGTGATTTGTGTTGATTTTGCTTTATAATTACATGAAACCCTATGTTTTTTAGAAATGAATCAAAACTCTAAATAATATGTGAGTTGTTGAATTTGGGTTTATGATAATTGATAGATTTTGTGAAATAGGAACCCAATATTAGTAGTTAAAGTGATGTAACTTGTGAGTTTGTGGTTTGGATATTAAATTTGTGTTTAATTTGCATGATTTGGGAGTTGAGGAGTATAAACCCTGTGTTAAGTAATTGGATTGCATTTGTTTCATGGTGAATGAACAAAAATGGTGAGCTCTGGTCTTTTTTTTATTGGATATTTTTACATATGCAGGGTTGAAACAAGGATTTGAGTTAATTCTAGGATTTATTGGGTGATAGGGTGAATTTTTTTTCCTTTTTTTTTTACTTTAGGTTTGTTGAATTATGGTTGGGGAGTTCGATTTATAATTTAATTAGAAAACTTGAAATGTTTACTAAACATCTAGTTAATTCATGGTTTATAGATTTGGGCTTTGTGTACAGATTGGTTATACCTAATGATAATGGAAAATTGTGTGTTTGTGCGTAAGTCTAATGAGACAAACCAAAAGTGATAATTGAACTCTTAGTTTAAGTTGATGAAACTGAATTGTTAAATTAACTTGGTCTCATAATAATTGGAGTGAAATGATAAAGTTGGAGCACCTTGTGGTTAGTATGAGTTGTGTAACTTGATTTGGTGTGGTTTTGGGTTAAATTAATAAGTTAACTTGTAGATGTGGGGAATAATTTTGGATATCAAAGTTCAAATTTATAAGGTTGTGTAAACTCAAATTCATAAAAATTAGAATACCCGAGGGAGAGTTAGAATTTGTAACTTGTTAATCCATGACTTTAAGATTAGGTTCACAACTTAAACTCATGATTTGTGGATTTTGGATATAGAACATGGTTTGGATTGTAGTAAAGTTTGGTCTCATGAAAGTCATGTTAATTGATGAATTTAAACTTTATTAATGTTGATTAGGACACTTAGTTTTATAAATGTAGAGTTAAATTCATCATTTAATCTAAAGATTTGATACATTTTGAATGTAAAATCTTGGTCCATATTGAAGGAGATTATCTAGTACATTAACATTGGATTACTTGGTGGGTTTGAACCAGTATGGTGTGGCATCTAACCTCTAAATCACTAAACAATTGAAATGGGAATAATTCAAGAGTTAATTAAATGAAATTTGGAGTCTCAACTTGATATAGTGGACTTGGTATAATTTGAATCTGTCTCTTATAATCGTGGTGAGATTGCTCGTGTGTGTGCGTTGAATTTGAAGCAACTGAAGTTGTCTTTTTTTATTTTTTGAATTGAATAAAAGTATGAGGCATGTGATCATATATATATATATGCGGTATGTCTATCATGTGATTTTAAGGAGAAAAGCTAAGAATATAGTTGGATTCATACGTGAATTAATGAGAATTAAATTGGTAAGTGGAATTAGGAACCGACTGTGTGTTGTGTTAAATAATTTGGGCTTGACTAGTTTTTCGGTGAAATACCGAAAATTTGCGCAAATTGGGTGTTGTATTCCTCGGGTTAGCCCCCAAAAAAGTGAGCAAAGGGTTGCTTACTCATCGACGCTCAATGGGAAATCGAAAAGGGAAATTGTCACGAGGAGTTATAAAACTAGCTATTATCCAACGGGTTTGGCGTAGCCGGTTTGGGGCGCAATAGTTTGGATTTCTATAAATTGCACCCGATATCGGTTCCAAAATTAACTAATAAAAATGAATGATGTCGGAATGTGGTTAATGAATTAAATGGGAAGGTGCATAGAGTAAAGAGCATGCAACTAAATATGGATGATTTAAATATAATGTGTGGAACTTATGGAACTATAATGTTACGAGTTGTTTAGGTCTAATTCGTATCTTATTAAAGTGTAAATCGTTGGAATGGGTTTACCTTGAACTAATAAAAACCAAAACTTGGGTACATTCGGATAATTGGCATGGTGAATTGGAAATAGAAGTCTTTCCCTTTTTGTTAAAATGAGAATCAATTAGTTATTTTAATTAATCGTGAGTGGATGGAAACATTTGAGTTTGTATATGAAAAGTATATGTTTTGGCTTAACAGCATCTCCACACTCACGCCTCACATATCATGCATTGTATCACATTTAGTATCTATCCTCCAAGTTTCAGCTCATGTCGTATAAACAAATGTTTTTAGGTATCGATGACCAAGCAAAGTTTTTGAAGAACACTTCCAAAGTTGATGATATCTTGTGAAGAGATGAGGAGCCCATGTTTTATGTTTTGATTACATTTGGGAGACTTGCATTGTATATGTAACTCGTTTGGAAAATACAAGAAGTTGGATTAAACATGGGGGTTACAAGAAATCTTGTAGTTGGGCTCAAGTATTTTGATATCAAAGTGTGAGTTGTAATCTTAAAGAGAGTCATGTTATCTCTCTCTTTTGGATGAATGTAATCATGTTGATACTTGGATAAAGTTTAATATATTAGGATGGATAATTTTTAATTTAGTTCTGAGTTGTGATTTGCTGTTGAGATCCAAGCTATGCCTATATATATTATATTGATTGCGTTATTATAAATTATTAAGTAAACTGAGATTATTCGAAAAATAGAGAAAATTTTACCAAAATTTTCCAAAATTTTAACACTTAGAATATTTCTTGGCTATCAAATGACGTTTGAAGATGAGTTTAAAGTTAGTTTCCATGATAAAAAAAAGTGATTCTTTATAGTTCAATATTCATTTCTCAAATTGTTATTCAAATAACTTTTTAATGAGATTTTTGAGCCTAAAATTGGATTTTAATAAAGTTTTCAATAAATTGGCTTTCTATATCAGATTAATGTGGTTGGTTCATGTGCTTCGATTTTGGGGCCGTGACAGACCTAGTAGAGGTATCTTTAGGATCAGGAAACCTTTTTGATGTTTTGAGTTTTGGGTTTGGGGTTTTTGGATATCTTTTATGATCTTGGCTAGATGATGGTTTTTGTTTTCATCTTTGTATAGTTGTCACCTTTGTAGCCCAAACTAAAAATATTATGTAAATAAAAGCTACTCTTGTCTATATTATTTTGAACATTCTTTTATATCTGTGAGAATCTAAAAAACTATCTTACAAAAAAACTATTATAATGATAATAATAATAATAGTAATACATATAAAAATATTTTATTTACGAATCCAATATTAAAATTAGTTTTCTTTAGTATAGGTCTATCAAAAGCCCAACCATGTTTGCATAACCTCTATTTTAAGAATTTATATACACTACAATTTAACAATTCAAACCAATTCCAAGACTTCATTTAAATTTAAATCATAACAATAATATCACCAATCTCCATTTTCATCCAACAACACTTTTCATAAAATCATCAAAATTAGGATTTTCAATCTGCAATCCACACTCATGGCATTTTAATAAAAACAAAAAACACCATATTACATATTCAAAACAAAGATCTATAAATTGTTTAGGATTCTACGTCTGGGAGTTAAAAACTCTAAACTCAAACAGAAAATCCGAACTCGCCGAATCAAAATTTTACTTAGTTGGATGTGTAGCCCTTTCATTCTTGTAGCTTAGTCAACTCCAAGTCCAAAGTCTTAAAAAATGGTGGAGTGGTGAAGGAACTTCAATGGTTTTCCATGGAGAGAGAGAGAGAGAGAGAGAGAGAGAGAGAGAGAGAGAAATGGGGGGGGAGGAGGCTTCCTTTACAAGCTTGGGCACAAAGCCATAAGCCACTACCCATGTGCATGTATTTCAAATTTTACCCCATGTATGTATGCATGACACACTTAATTTACATATGTGAATTTACATAATTGAAATTAACATTTTAATTTCATCTTAACTTAAATTTATATTCTCAAAAATTATTAAAATTTAAAATTTTTCTTGAATTAAATTTTTTGGATCTCCATGCACACCAACAAGTCAAACAAAAATTGTTAAGAAGTTATTGGACCCACTGACTATATATTTATATGAGATGCACACTTGTTTTATAACAACACTCGAAGAACAAGAATTGCATAGCCCCTTGGGACCACCTGTGTTGTATTTTCAAACTTAACTCCTTGAGAATGATTTAAGTTTAGCCTTTCACACATTATATTATGCCTTGCATTGATTTTTGTTTTTTCTTCTCTATTTGCTTTTACACCAACCATATCCCAAAGGCTTTGTTTAGTTGTCATAAAAATCATACAATAAAATGATTCAAGAGAAAATGAAGTAAAGAAAAGAAAAGAAAAGAAACGAGAAAATATCAAGATCTAATAGCTTGAATCAAATCATTTTCCCTTGACATAATTGTACACATTACAATACAGAACAATGCGGAGGACTATGATATTGAAGTTCTTATTGGGAGTGAATATGAATACATGAAAATGGTACGTGAAGGAGGTTTCTTATTTGACTCTAAAAAACCCATTTCACCAATTGATTTGCACTAATTAATTTATCTAAATAAGTCAAACGCCATAAATAAATAAAACTAAGCAATCATACAAGTGAAAATAAAACAATCACAACCACACAAGAAACTTTACATGAAACGCCGTTGCTTATAAGAAACTTTACAAACCAGTGTTGAATCCACATCCTATAGAAGTAAGCTTATCCTTGTTGAATTTACGTGCACAAACTCCGTATTTGACTGTTGCTGGAATTCATCACTGGATTTTGACTGCTGACAGAATTTACTATCAGATTTCGAACTCTTGAAAATCCACTCAAGAGACTCTACAAACTTGAATGATCGTTAAATGTTTAATTACTTGATGATTTTCTTGACGGTACGGAAGCTAAATGATCATCAAGTGATTTGAAGAGGAAAACTCCATCAATATTCTTCAAGAAAGCTCTTGGATGGTTTGGGATCTTTTTAATCAATCAAGAGACACCTTAGCAGCTAGGGTTTATAATATAAAGAGGACACACATATAATAAAACCGTAGCTACTGAACTTAAAATAAGTTTCCACGCGTATTGGACCGCTCGATCGGTCTTGACAGGTTTGCAGCAGTTTTGCATCTTTTTTAGATTATGTGCAGAAATAGGGTGCAGAAAGTGCAAAAACTAAGAACCCTTCTTTACCACTTAATTGGTTTATCGAGCGGTTGTGAGTATGTTGCAGTTTTCTTGATATTCTGGCTCTATTTCTTGTTATGTTGCAAAATACATGCATACCTTCAAAAGAACAAGTGTCAAATATTAAAGAATTAAATATTAATAATTTATCACAGATTTACCAAACAAATAAAGAATTAAACCGGAGGTTTAATTTCCTAATGGACTCTTTTCTCCATGGACTAAGTGCCACCTACTTTATCCCTTGCTAATGTTTGTGTGCATCTTATTCATGATTTGATTCATGCTGTTGCCAATATGCATATACCTGATGCTATTGTTGTCTCTATCTTTGTAATGTCATAACTAGCAGCATTGGAACTGGAGCAATGACTGTTGTAGTGGTAATTTGAATGTTGACGACAGTGATGAAGACTACAATGATCACCACCTCACATGCTTTGCTCCCAAACTTAAATGAGCTCACCCTTGTGAAGATAATTCTTTAAGTGAATCATCTAGAAGACACAAGTCAAAAAAGCAATCAAAGATTGTTGAGATTTTATTACTTTTCTGGTCTGGAGATTGCAAGAATAAGGATTAGCGTGTCGAAGTTTGAAGGAATAAGATAAAAATTGTCCAAGGAGCTGTCCCTAAACCACAATTGAAGGGCTCATTTACAATAAGAAATTATTCAATGTGGAAAATGTTACAAATATAGATGAAATGTATCTGTTTAGGCTATTATTTATGCAGGGATTATTGACAAGCCATCAATGTAAAAAATGCATACATGAATTGTAGATTATTTGTATCAAATCCTTTATTTGTGATTTTACCCACCAATACTATCTAATAGTGTCTCAAAATGGAGTGCTTTTGTAGTTGAATTCTTAAATGTGTGAATCTTACACATTTTTGTAACAATTCACTTAAGGGATTATATATACTTGCTCTATTGTTCGGACCTGAAGAGTTGCTCTTTCTTTTGTAGTTGAATTCTTAAATGTGTGAATCTTACTCATTCTTGATTGAACAACTTCTGTCTGTAAGGTTCAATCACTTTATGGCAAAAGTGTTCAACAAAGGATAAAAATACCGACACTAGACTTCCGTTTGGGAGTGCTTTTGTTTAACAGTATTTTTTTCTTTTTTCTTTTTAAAAAAAATCTTGATTAAAAAATAATTTTTTCTTTTTTAATTTATTAGATGAGAGGAATCTTAAAAGTATACGCCCTTAGGCTAAAATTGAAAAGTTTGCTAAACATGAAAAGAAGTCACTTAAAAGCTATTGTGGTCTTATTTGTTTTGTTTTTTATATTTTGGCTGTTTTTTACTTTTTTGATTTTTTATGATAATCTATGAATCTAAAAAATATATTAATTTAATTTAGTGTTGAAAAAATTACTAAAAACGAAAAAAAGTTTTTTATATATAAAGGCTAATCCACCTGAAGAGTGAAGACTCCTCCATTTGGGATATTATCTTATTTCCTAATTTTATTTTGTTTAT
Organism: Heliamphora pulchella; assembly: GCA_032270985.1. Classification (NCBI taxonomy): domain Eukaryota; kingdom Viridiplantae; phylum Streptophyta; class Magnoliopsida; order Ericales; family Sarraceniaceae; genus Heliamphora; species Heliamphora pulchella. The sequence goes on along the minus strand of JAULJZ010010647.1, from coordinate 7,174 downwards.
TAATTGTTAGTGAATTTTCTTCTTTGTTTTGGCAAGTTAATGCACTTTTTTGAAAGTAATTTTTTTACTACAATACAAAAAAAAAGTGTAGAAAAGACAAAATAAGCTCAAATAAGTTAATCAAGTAGAGTTTATATTGTACTTGAGTGAATCTTTTTATCTTTTAATAAAAAATCTTATTTTTTAATTTCTCTCAACTAGACTGTCTAATAAAATAAAAATTTTAGTCAAAAAACAAAAAATTGAAAAATTGAAAATAAATAAAAATTTTAAAATTTATCACAATCGGGTTTGTCTCGAATAATGAGTTTGTATGATATTTTTTGTGTTTAACTAATTATTTTTAGTGATGAATAAATATATGTTTTAAACTTATCTTATAATTAGTAATCCGAAAAGTAAAAAAGATGGATCAAAAAATATTTTTTTTAAACAAGTCAAGAAAAACCCTATACAACAAAAGATAATTTTGTTTAATTGTAGTGAATTGTTTTTAATTTTAATAAATAAAGTTGCTTTTAGAGTCTTGGAAACGTATAAGAATCTTATCAATATCTAAAAAGAACAAAAAAGTCCTTAAAAAAACAACTAAACTAAACAAAAATTTCTGTTATCTTTTTTTGTTAATTTTAAACAAAAGTGGACAAAAAGAAAAAAAATTAAATCAAACGATTGCCACGGGAGGAATCTCGTGATCCAATTCTGTCGGATCAGTCGAATCTTTTCGGTGGTCTCTTATACTAGAAGTGTGTTTTCTCCAACTTCGATCTAGCAAATCGGCAATCGACATGACCTTCCACAGAGAGCTTCGTATAGTGGTATGCCAATGTTAGCTTGATAGCTATTGTTGTAGGCGAACTCGACTAATGATAAGTGCCTCTCCCAACTTCCATTGAAATCCATGACGTAGGCTCGTAGCATGTCCTTCAAAGTTTGTATTGTGCAGTCGGATTGTCCATCTGTCTGTGGGTAGAAAGCGGCACTAAAACAAAGCTTCATCCCTAGGATAGCTTGTAGGCTTTTCCAAAATCGCGAGGTGAAAAGAGGGTCTAGCACTGATTCGATAGACATCGGGATTACATGAAGGCGGATGATCTCTCGCATAAATTTCTGACTCAAAGCTTTAAACTTTTCAGAAGTTCAGACAGGCAGGAAGTGTGTGAACTTGGTAAGGTGATCCACAATTACCCAGATGGCACCATGTTCTGAAGGTGATCTCGGTAGTCCAGAGACGAAATCCATAGTTATGTGGTCCTATTTCCATTACGGTATTTCTAGTGGCTGAAGGGTTTCTCCCGGTCTCTAGTGTTCTGCTTTTACTTGTTGGCAGGTAAGATATCTGGCCACGAAATCTACTACGTCTCGCTTCATGCCGTTCCACCAATAATGTCTCTTAAAGTCTTGATACATCTTCGTCCCTCCTGGGTGAACAACAAAGGGTGACTGATGATGCTCTTTTAGGACGTCTCTTCTTAGATCCTCAACGTCCGGTATGAATAATCGTCTTAGGTAGGTTAGTTGTCCATGCTTGTTGACTATCTAACCGGGTTTTGATTCTTCGGCTATAAGATGCTTTCGGATGAATTTGAACTCTTGATCGTGCTTTTGGGCTTCTAGGATTCGCTGACGAAGGTTAGCTGTCGCCAAAGTTAGACAAAAATAGGTTTCGTCCTCTTGCTCTGAGGATTGGAGTTGAAACTCATTGAGCGTTCCTACCATGTCCCATTCTCTTTCTGCTACACACGCCAACGTACTTCTCGCTTTTTGCCTAAGGGTGTTGGCCACTACATTCGCCTTGCTGTGATGATAGGATAAGGTAAACTGATAATCCTTAAGATACTTCATCCATTGGCGCTGTCAAATGTTGAGGTCCTTTTGGGTGAATAGGTACTTTAGACTCTTGTGATCGGTAAAAAGCTTGAATTGCTCCCTATAAAGATAATGTCTCTATAACTTTAGTGCGAACACTACTACTGCGAGTTCTAGGTTGTAAGTGGGATAACTCTACTCGTGAGACTTTAGCTTCCTTGATCCATCGGTTACTACCTTACCATTTTGCATAAGCATACATCACAGTCCATCTTTAAATGCGTTGCAATACACTGTATATCCAACCTCTTGCTCGGGTATGATTAAAATAAGGGCACTGGTCAATCTCTTGTTAAGCTCCTGAAAATAAGTCACACACTTATCACTCCATTTGAACTTTACTTTTTGTGTCAATCTTGTCATTGATTATGCCAGTTTTGAGAAATTCTGTGAGGATCCGATTCAAAATCCTAGTATTAGCGATGATTAACCCATGAGATTTTAGGTTGCCAAAAAGGTTAGGAACCTTGATTTGATCAGAAATCCTAAAGACCAAACACTCAAGAGGTAAAATCCTAACACCCGGAGAAAACTCCCAACATCCTAAGAGTAACTAATTATCATGAAATATTAATTTGAAAATAAAAAATTCTTATAAAAAGAGTAAAATAACTATTTTGCCCCTACGACACTAAAAAGTCTTAAAAATTCAGAATTTGACACTTTGACGTACTAAATTAAAGATTTAATTTAAAATAAAGAGCAAAAAAAGTAACAAAAAAAGACCAAAATGCCCCTTGGTGGCCGATTTGTCTAAGAGAATATACCCAAAAAGTCTCTTTTTACTTTTTAAGCTCTAATTAAGAAAATGATGTACAAATTAAGCTTCATTATGTCCCAAAAATAATTAAATAAGTAATATTAATAATAATGTAATATTTTATGTTAATAAAAGTAAATAAATCATTATTAAAACTCTTACACACTTAATAAAGTTAAAAAAACATATATAGTCAAAATAGTTTAAAGTGGCTTAATTGTCTACACTTAATTAATTAATTGTTGTCAAAATCTTAATAAATAATAATAATAATACTAAAATAATTCATTTTAGTAGGTAAGAAGATCAAAAAGATACATCAAATTAATTTTAAAAATATTTTCTTGGACTATGCAATGCCAAAACACCACCAAACAAGCAATTGATGCAAAATTTAAGCACATTAATCAACCAAACAGTGTTGGGCAAACTACCAAGATTCCAAGATTATATCTATGAGTTTAGTAAAAAAATAATTGGATGGACAAACGCCGAAGCTATTTTTAGATTAAGACTTTTTAGTATCGAACAATCAAAATTAAAACTCGGTAACACTCTAAAAGTTAGTTTTAGAGAGTGAGTAAACCTCTTAAAGAAGAGCTCGAGGGAGTTTAGAAAAAACAGGAGATTATTTTGTAGGAACTTCTTGAGGCTATAAAGGTTTTTAAATGCGTCTGTGAAGTATTTGATCATAGTGCAAATTCTTAAGAAGAATCTTGAGGAGTAGACGTAAGTTTGGAAGAAATTGAACCACTATAATTCTTGGTATCTGGTTCATACTTTTTCTCGCTAACCTCTTTAATTTTCTTATTACTTTAATATTTATCATATTTTCTTATGAAGTTAAAGAGTTTTCAAAAAAGTTATTAAAATTGTTATTATTGTTTTAAAACATAATTCATCTTCCTCTTGGGTTGCCTGAACTAACAATTTGTATCAGAGCTTGGGGTCTTGTTGTTGACTTAACCATCTAAGAGTATATATGGCAACCACTAGTATTGGATCTATTCAGCCTGAAGGTCAGTCCATCAACAAACCCTTTTCGTTCAATGGAACAAATTATAATTATTGAAAAATTAGGATGAGAATTTATATTCATACTGTAGACTATAATCTTTGGAGAGTCATTATGAATGAACCAAAAAGGCCTACTAAATTTAATAGAATCTTCACCTGTGGCACTGCTAAGGAGATTTGGAATAGACTTGAGGTTACCCAAGAAGGAACCAACCAAATCAAGGAATCTAAAATAAACATGCTTGTTCATAATTATGAGTTATTTAAAATAAAGTACAATGAAATAATTTTTGAAATGTTCACTAGATTTACTGATATCATTAATGGATTAAAATCTCTTGGTAAGATTTATTCTAATGTAGAGACGGTGAGAAAGATTCTAAGATGCATACCTAAAAGTTGGGAAGTTAAGGTGATTGTTATTCAAGAAGTAAAGGATCTCACTACACTTAGCTTGGAGGAGCTTCTTAGTTCACTCATGACTCATGAGATGAATATCAAGATGGTTGATGATGATGAAAGCAAAAAAAAGAAGAAGAAAGGAATAGCTTTCATATCTTCCATTCTTGATGATGAATCTGATGAAGACTCTACAAGTGATAAAAATAAAGATCTAGCCCTCATCACAAGAAAGTCTAAAAGGTTTCTTAAAAATAAGAAACAAAGAGGAAGGAGATTCTTTAAGAAAGATGGGCACAAAGGTGAGCCCAACAAGTTCAAGAGAGAATTAAGCAAATTCAAGAGTGATCACAAGAAAGATAAGATCATCTGTTTTGAATGTAAAAGCCTGGACATATGAAGGTTGAGTGTCCCCAACTCAAGAAGCATTTTAAAAAGGGATTCAAGAAGGCGATGTTAGCTACATGGGGTGAAAGTGAAGATAGTAGTTTCGAAGATGAAAAGGAAAAAAATGAAGTTGCTAACCTTTGCCCCATAGCCAAGGAAGACAATGAGGTAACTAATGACTCTTTTTCTTTAAAAGAACTTCAAGTTCTATTTGAAGATTTGCATGACGTATTAAGAAAAATGGATGCTAAATATGTTATTCATAAAAAGTTAGTTCTTTCCTCATCTTCTGAAATTGAAGCTTTAAAAGAAAAAAACTTTTACTGACAAACCAAATGTTTTCCTTAAAAAATGAAAACTAAATTTTAAATACAAAGGTTGAAGACCTTACAAAGATAGTGCATAAGTTTACTCTTAGAAAGGAAAATTTTGACAAACTTCTTGGTATGCAAAAATGTGTTTTTGACAAATTTGGTATTGTATACCAACCAAAGAAAAAACAAAAGTTTTTGAGTAACATTTTTGTTAAAGCATCCTCAAATTATTTCAATGCTACTTGCTTTCATTATTATGAGTATGGGCACACAGTCACATACTGTCTATATAGAAAATCACATACTTTACCTGCATAAAGGGTTTAGGTTCCAAAGAGAGCACACGCACATGGAACTAACACCAAAGGACCCAAGAAAATTTAGGTACCAAAAATTAAAACTTGATTTTCTTTGTAGCCGTGTCTCAAGTCTCCATTTAAGGAAAGGATGTGGTATCTTGATAGTGCCTGCTCAAGACGCATGACAGGTGACAAATCGATGTTTGCCTCTCTCATACCAAAAATGGTGGATTTATGACATTAGGTGACAATAGAAGGGCAAAATCATAGGAATTAGTTGTATTGGAAAAAATTTTTCTTCTTCTGTTGAAAATATCTTGCTTATTGATCGTTTGGAATATAACATTCTTACCATAAATCAACTTTGTGACAAAAGTCACAAGATTGTCTTTTATCATGCTAAGTGTGTTATTGAAAACTCAACTGACAACAAAGTTATTTTTGAGGAACATAGGAATGAAAATGTTTACACTTTCAACCTCAATGACCTATCAAAAAATAACATAAAGTACTTAGCTGCCTTAAGTGATAATAGTTGGTTGTGACATAGAAGACATGGACATGCTCACATGAACTTGATTTTAATTTTTTTTTAAAAAAATTGGTAATCGGTTACCACAAATCAAATTTGAAAAAGACAAAATTTGTGATGCATGCCAACAAAGTAAACAAGTTAGAAGTTCTTTTCAATATAAAATCGTGATTTCTACTTCTAAACCCTTATAACTATTGCACATGGACTTATTTGGTCTAACAAGGATTCTTAACCTTAGAGATAAGAGATATATTTTTGTTGTTGTTGATGGCTTCTCTAGATACACTTGGGTACTATTCTTAGGTAATACGGATGAAGCCGTTTCTGCTTTCTTAAAACTGTTTTGAAAAATTCAAATTAAAAAAGATTTTCAAATTACAAGTATCAAAAGTGATCATAGTAGAGAATTTGAAAACAAAAATTTTGAAATATTTTGTGTTGAAAGTGGGTATAAATCATAACTTTTCTACTCTTAGAACCCCTCAATAAAATGGTGTTGTTGAGAGTAAGAATAGGACTTTAGAAGAAATGACTAGAACCATATTTTGTGAAAGCAATCTATCAAGATACTTTTGGACCGGGGCTATTAACACGGCTTGCTATATCATAAACAGAGTTATGATTCGAGCTTTTTTAAAGAAAACTCCATATGAGTTATAGAATAGGAGAAAATCTAACATAAGTTATTTTCGTACTATTGGGTGCAAATGTTTTGTTTTAAATAATAACAAAGAACTTATGGGCAAGCTCGATACTAAATTCGATGAAAGTATTTTCTTAAGATATTCTATATCTAGTGAAGCTTATAGAATCTTCAACAAAAAGACCCTAGTTGTTGAAGAGTCTATTCAAGTTGTATTTAATAAAGTTAACCTCGGTTCTTTCAAGAAACTTTGTGAAGATAATTTGGTTAAAATAAAAAAAGGTGTTGAAGACATCTTTATTAAAGACCAAAAAGAGCTAAATCATGAAGAAGTTACAAATATGGCAAACTAAAGTTCAACAGCCTACTAGCCCTTCAAATAAAAAAACTCAGATTTTGCTAGGGAATAGAGGTATGCTTATGGTCATCCAAAGGATTTGATCATTGGTGACCCATTTCAAGATATCAAAACTAAATTCTCTCTACATAATATTTGTGATAATTTAACATTCTTTTCCTAGATTGAACAAAAATATTTTGAGAAAACTGAAAACGATGAATTTTATATTTTGACTATGCAAGAAGAGCTAAATCAATTTGAAAGAAACAAAGTTTAGACTTTAGTTCCGAGACCTTAGGAACACTTCATCATTGGTACAAAATAAATTTTTAGAAATAAAATGGATGAGAATGAAGTAGTTCTGAGGAACAAAACTCGATCGGTAGCCCAAAGTTATAATCAAGAAGGCATCAATTTTGATGAAACTTTTGTTTCTATGGCTAGTCTTGAAGCCATTAGGATTTTGCTTGTTTTTGTATGCTTTAAAATTTTCAAAATTTATTAAATGGATGTCAAAAGTGTCCTTTTAAATGGTTTTTGTTAGCCCAAGAGCTTCTTAATTTGATTTTGATGATTTTCATAATTCATTTTTCTAAGAATAAATGTCTTTA
>JAULJZ010010636.1:0-16454 GCA_032270985.1 Heliamphora pulchella | reverse complement strand
CCAACCCAAGAATCACAATTTTCTCATGGTATTACAACTCATATCTCTTTGATTATTATCTTATTCTCCCTCAATTTGCTAAATTAAGTTATGAATTAATCTCTTGTACTATATTAGAAAATGGTTAATCCCATTCCTCAGCTCAAATTATGGTATATGTATACAAATCCACAAAATACCAAGTTACAATTCAATCTTTAACCCTCAAAATTTTAAGTTATAAAGCTTAATCAACTACTTAAATGTTCCAAGTTTGTCATATTCAACAATTACCACGAATCCAACCCCACAATTTCTAGATTAACTAGATGGTTTCAATCAACCTCTAAAGAAACCTAGGGTTTCATATATTATACTTCAAGATCAACACAAACCAAAGCAAAACATCCAATGTAGTCAAAATCCTACCTTATCGGGCCAAAAACGCCAAAAATCGCCAGGATTGCACAAACCCCAATTTTTGGCCTCCATGGATTTCGGTTCCTAAGTTGTCCAACGTGAAGTTCATCTTGTGTGATACTCGTATCCTGGTCGGCATTGCCCAACTTGGAGAGGAAGACCTTTAATTCTTTGACGGGAGATCAGTTTGGAGCTCGGAATTTCCTCCCATGGCCGCGCGGTGCACGAACGGGAATGAAGAAGAAGAAGGGAAGAGGACGCCCGTTCTGGGGGATGTTTGGGATTTGCTTCTCTTTATTTGTTTATTATTTTATTTTATTTTTTACTTTCTTCTCAATTATTCTAAAATTTTTCCCAACTAATATATATATATATATATATATATATACTAAATCAAACTAAATTTGAATCAAGAAAATTGAAATTTTCTCTCATCTTGGAATTAATCACAAATTAATATCTGGGGTCTCAGTACATGCCAACCCCACATTATATGTAATATTAATCGTTTTCGTGGATTTAATTATGTTACTAAAATTAATTAAAAAAATAAAACAAACCAGATCTCCACAGCTAGAGTTTCTGACCAAAGAGATTCGATAGACGCTCTTTTGATTACTGCTTGGATCGGTGACAACAATTATCAGTGAAATAGATTGAAGAAGAAGGAGATTGAAGACAAAAAAGACGTAGAAGATGAAGAACGTGAAGCAGGGGGAACAAAATCGATTGATTAGGAGAAGTAGAATCGCGGGAGAAGGGTTGGTGTGAAGGAAATAGGACAAAATAAAAATTTTGCCTCTAATTTTATGTATTGCACCCCAAAACCTTAAAATTTGTGACCCAAAATTATCCTTAGGTATTTTTTTATGATGAAAAATTGTAATTCTCACAAAATAACCAATTCTTGGTGAGGAATTATTTTCGTAGTAAATAATTAAAAATTATTTAGTGATGACAATATAACATTCGTCACAAAATGACATATATTAAGATGAAATATATTCGTCACGAATAATTCAGAACCTTTTTGGGAGGAAAAATAAGTTTCGTGGCAAAAGAGATACATATTGTGACGAAATATAATCCTCACTAACAATTAATAAATATTTTACGAAAAAATTTATATTTCATCACAAAATAGGTATGTATTAGTGACGAAATTGATATTCTCTCACTAAAATAACATTTTTAGCGAGAAAAATAAAATTCTTCATTAGATTTTGTCATGAAAGGCCTTTTTTCTTGTAGTGTTCTGACTACTTCGCATATTTCACCTCTACATTATTGTTTATTATTTGTCTATTCCAAAAGGACCCTACAGAAGTATAGCGTGCATTTATCAGGAAAAAAAAGCATAGTAACAAACGATCCGTATTACATAATATAAAAATAAGAAATCAAAACTGCAACATATTTAGACTTTTCACTAAAATGCTTGAGTCTTCTGCAATTATTCAAAAGTTGTAGGAACAAATCCTACATAGACTAGTTAAATTTCTTTAAAATTTTGTGATGTAAATCTTGGAAATAATAATTATTTGGCAATATAACAACCAAGTGACCAACTAATCCTATAACATTTAAACATAACCTTTTATATAATTTTTTAAACACCATAATATGTGATAGTCATGATCAAATCTAAGTCCATGGTTGAACCAAAATGTAAACATCAATATTCACCAGATTTGGTAACTCCTATGCCTAACATAGATAATGAAATGCAATCTTAAGTATTTCATCATCTTCACGATGCATTGTCATCACAAAATTTATAGCCCCCATTATCTTTCTCATTTATTTCATATTCTAGAACTTACTAGTTGACTTTAGTAGTTGACTTGTGAGGTGTTATGTACCATAAAATTGAGATCTCCATAGCAAATCAACAGGCAGTCATTCAACAGGCACTGACGATATTTTTTGTGATCTGGTCGGTCTCCTTCCAGCGGGGGACCAAGCAACTCCTTAGCCAATTCGTGCCTTTCTCTCATGTTTTTTTCTCAGGATTTCAGTGTTTCAATTGCTAGTGATTCCTTACCACTTGGGCCCCTTAGGAAGGTAGCATAACATTCTCTGAACAAAACGACCCTAAAAAGGTTGAGTATCTTCTCCCTAATATGACATACGCAGAAGGGCAATCCACAACTAGGAACGTGATTTTCTGAGTAAATTAGTTTGGGCTAATCCCCATAGTTAGGGGTAGTTCGATAGCTCCCAGAGGGCGGATCCTCTCTCCTACAAATCCGACTATGAGAGATTTGACAGGTGTGAGCCGACCTTTACTAATGTTTAGTTAATCAAAAACTTTTAGGAATAAGACATTCGCAGAACTTCCATTGTCTATTATTATCCGCCGTACTTAGTAGTTGGCTAATACCATTGTGAATACCAAGGGGTCATCATGGGGATGTTGAATCCCCTCTTCTTCTTACTCTTAAAAGATAATGATCTCTTCTGCAGCTCTGCTTCACCCAACCTCCTCCTGACCAACCGGTCAGTGGTGTAAACTGCCTTTGGCACTTCTGCTCATAACTTTCTTGAGTAGGCCGGTCTCGACGAGTTGGTCTCTCCTCCTCCTCTTCCTACAAACCCCCCAGCTATAATTCAAACTTCTTCGGCTATCTCTCAGTCTGAAGGGGCTCTTTTCGTGCATCCTTTGGCTCTTCTTTGCTTTGTCAATTAGTCACAAATTGCCGTAGTTGACCTTTCTGGATCAATGCTTCTATCTGCTTCTTTACATCAAAGTAATATTCAGTGTTGTGCCCATGGTCCTAGTGGAATCTATAGGTTTTATCTTGGTTTCTCCGATCTGTTCTCAATTTTTGGCTATTTTAAATCAGAATCATTGTGTATCTGTAATAGGACCTGGTCAGTCGGCATATTCAATGGTGTATACCTCTCGAAGCGATTGGGTGGAAGCCGTGACCTCTTATTGTCTGTCTGACTAAGATTGGCCTTCTCGACTTCACTTGGCCTTCTCTGCCGATCAGATTCATTCGTATGCTGATGCTCAATCTTTCTTTCTAACTTGACTCTCGGTGTCTTGTCCTTTCCTGCATTCATCTCATCTTCTGCGTTCATGTGTCTTTGGGCCTTAGTCATCAGTTCAGCCATTTTTGTCGGAGGTGTCTTGGACAAAGAGAACAAAAATTTTGTGGGTTGTAGTCCTCTCATGAATGATATTAGGGCCACCTTGTCGTCCACATCATCGACCTCGAGTGCTTTTGTATTAAATCGGGATACGTAATCTCTTAGGGATTCTCCACTTGCCTATTTGATATTCAATAGGTAAGTTATGAACCGACAGTGCCTCTGAACCTCCAATAAAGTGTCCAATGAAGAGTTTACTAAGCTGCATGAATGTGTTGGCCAACCCTGGTTTGAGGCAACTAATTAAACCAGACACGGGTTGATCCCTTCAGAGTAGTTAGGAATGCTTGGCACATGATCTCATCAAGAATAGCATGGGGTGCATGAAAGCTTTGTAGGTTTCTAAATGGTCTAGGGAGTCCTTTGTGCCGTCGAACGCTTCCATTTGGGGCATTTTGAACTTGGACGACAGTGGCTCCATCATTATCGATGGGGAGAAAGGGAGATCCATCATATGAACCAGTTCATCGACACCTCCAACCATTTTTCCTTTCACAGCCTCTATAACCTCCTGGAGTTGCTCTCTCATCCTTTTCATTTCAAGTTTAACAGATGCTAAAACTTTGAACTTGACGTCGGGGTAGAGCTTCTCGGCAGAGGGAAAATCGTATCCGTCAGACTGATCTGGCGACTTTCCATTTCCTCCCCGTGCTGGTGGTTATCGATCTGCTCTTTATGCCCCTATTGCTGAAAAGAAAGGGCCCCCTCATTGGTAGGGTTAGGTTAGCTCAACCCTCCATGATTCGCAGGCACTGTAGACACTCCAATTTGATCAAACCGAATCTTAGGCACCCATCTCGAATGCGCCTCAATGACAAAAATATGAAAATCATGCTAAAAAATACTTCCAAGCAAGCAAAATCACGAATATGGCTTAAAACCCAAGAAAACCTCTAAAAATCTCCAAGCCATGACTTTCTTTGTCATGGCAGTGATAATTTTGAAAACCCTAAACTAGGCCGTGACTTTGTTTATCACAGCCGTAGCTTTTGTTACCAAGCTGTGACTTTTGAAAGTCACGACTGTCCCTTTCACCACCATAAAGGTCACGGCCGTCACTATACAAAAGAAAAAAGGTAGTGGCTGTCACATTACCACAGGTAGCATCATTCCAGAGGGGGTCTGTGTTATTCGTTTTGCCTATAAATATGTGTTGTTTTTCAGAAGAAATAGAAGAGAGAAAGAACATAGAGGTCCACACTCTGCCAAAATCAATACTCACCCATCCATTTCATGTTTCTCGAGCCTTGATCGTGTTCTTGCTTGTATTGGAGGAGCTCTTAGAGCTGATATAGGTTTGGAGCCATCCTATTCTCACCCCTGAAGGGCCATTCGAAGTGGATATTCATACGAGGTAACTTTAGGAACCACGACGCTTTTATAAACCCTCATTTTCTTCTCCTGATAGTGTTGTGGGTGAGGTTTCTTCTTCTTTATTGCTTATTTGCTATGTATTTCAATACAAGTATTGTTTCTTCAAGTTTTAATATAAATAGTGTATTCGCAACTTTTTGTTTCATATATTTACTGTTATTTTTATTTTATTTTGACGCTCACAAGCACACTGAGCACACCAACAATTTTCTAAGGTTCTGAAACATAACGGCCGTGACCTTCTAATGTAACGGCCGTGTGTTTTGTTAAACCCACAATAACGGTCGTGAGGTGTTTATTTCTAGCCGCAATCTTTATGCATATAAATAGTACGACCGTGACATCCTATAGTCACGGCTGTGACCTTCGTTTTTAGGCTAAGATGTGAAAACTCCTTCAAAAAACCCCTGATGTTCATTTATTTTTAAGATTTCTCATCTTTTTACTGTTTTGTTTATTATTGCTTCTTTTCTATGACTTTGGTTATTTTCTTGGTGGGTGGTGAATAGGGGATCTAGTTTAGACCAAATAGGTTATGGTCTATGTGTCTCTACAACTTCATTCTCATGTATTCTGTGGATATGAAATACAACAGTCGCAACCTTTCAATGTCACGGCCGTGTGTTTTATAAGCCACACAGTACAGGCCACGTGTTTTCTATGAGAGCCACAATCTTTATTTATGTGATTGTCACGGTCGTCACCTACCTTTGCTACGGCCGTAAGATTTGTTAAGGCAGTAACATGAGAAATGTGTTTATCGTGTTCTGTTATCATTTTTAGTATCCTTTATATTCTATTTTGAGTTATTATTTGTATATCGGATGGCGGGTGGTGGATTTGACATAGAATCAACAGGTCCTGACTTCTACCATACTTATCCTGTACATTTGAGCCTCCTTTGTGCCTTGTTTTGTGTTCCCCTTTTTTTGGACCTTTCAAAAACCACAGTCACGACCTTTGTGTTTGACACGGCCGTGAGTATTTTTCATCATGTTTCTCGCGGTTATCCTATGTTTGGCACAACCGCTAGTTTTCTACTTTAGTTCCTCACGGTCGCAACATTAGTTACCACGGCTGTGTATTTTGTGTATATCCAATAGCTTGAAACAGTGTTTTAATCTCTTTTATTTGTCCTGTACTGTATGTTTATAGCATGATTAGCAGTAGAAATCTTGTTGCATGTCCCTTAGGTACTTATTTGTTTATTTTATCATTTACTTGCATACTTTTTGCTTTGCTTTGCTTTACTCAAACGATACGTGTGGCATATCTAAAAATAATAACCAAGTTGTATGATCTTAGGAATCATTATTAGGATTTTTGTCCCTCTGATTGCTTTTGCTTGAACTTTTTTTAACCTTCTGTTCTATATATATTATCTTTAAAAAATTTACAATAAGAACTAATATTAACAAAAATAGAGGCTAATCTCGCGGTTAGGCGAAAGGGATGCCTAACACCTCTCATTTTCATACCTTAGCCTCCAAACAATATTTTTTTCTCTAATTACGCTTTTAGATGACTCGCAGCCCCTTTTCGTTGTTTTTGCTGATTTTTTTCAAAAACCAATTGGAGACTCCATTTTGTTTTAAAAATGTACTTGGACATCTTGAATTTTCTATTTTAGAAGAAAATGAACAATTTTCTTAAAACAATAGATATTCAGTGCACTCCTCACCCCTGAAAATGTACCCCTTCAGGCGCGCGATTCTCCCATCCCTCGTCGTTGGGTCAAACCGGGTGGGCTTCCACCACTTAGACTTCAAACCGATTGTGGAGGGCATGGGTCTACTGTGCGAGTTCCTGGAACAGATGGGTTAGATCAATTAGTTGTTCATTGATGCGAGGGTTGTGTTGTTCTCTCACTGGTAGTAGGCGTTGTCAATTATTATCGAAATTCATGCAACTCATTTTCACCATAGTGAAGGAGAAAGTAAAGTTTCCACAAACGGTGCCAAAATGATATCTCGATAAGATGGATCCGAGTAAGCCTCGAGTATGACCCAACGGATGACCTCCCCAACTTTCCTTTCTCAACTCGTGTAACCTAAAAAGTCAGAAACACGAACTTGACATTAGCGGGGTGCCAACCAAATCCCTTATGATGCTTAAGTCAGTCTCCTATTTCTCCACATATGAAGGGAATCAACACTAGGTTTTTTTTTGGTAATCCTTAGGACGGAGGTCATTTGAGTTGTTATATAGGAGTCTTCTAGAGCGATGAGATCTGATCCCGCGTATCTCACTCTGGGTACTGATTTCCTCTGAAAATCATGTCTTGGTCCGCTGATTATGGGGTTAGGTCTAGAATCACAGAGGGAATTAGAGCAATTAGTTAGGGAATTGCCGATTGAGCGAACCGTGCCAGGTTGTCATTTGGTCTTAGCTGACCGAGAGCTATCAGAATTTATTTTCAAAAATATAATTAGACTAAAATATAAAAATATTATATTTATTTTTGATATTTTAAAATTTAATATTCATTAACTATTTATTTTATTTATTATTTTATTTTTAAATCTTATTAATATCATGTTCTTAATATTTACAAATTATTCTCGATAGATTACGCTCTCACCTCAGCCTAGTCCATATTTTTTTTCAGACTTTCTTTCCTATCATCGTTCAATAAAAACATGTACAAAGTTACAAGAACTGGACACTACATCACCACCACACCCCACCCCATTGTAATTCCTAACTCAAGTCACAAGATCCATGAGTGTAATAACCCATACCTTAGCAATCAATAAAAATAAAACACATGTCAATCAAAATTTTTTTACCCAGTTAATTAAACTCCTTATAATCATATAAGATTTGACATTTCGTTATAAAAAAATAAATAAATATTAATAAATTAGTAAAAAATCTTCAAATAAAATTCTTGACGAAACATTATAATCCACTTTGAAACCGAAACTCAAAATCTTACGTCTATTAAAATCTTAAATAATCAAAGGTCAAGATAAAATTATTACGGAGTTAGAAAATTTCAATACAAATTTTGATTACACGTAAAATCATATAATAACATTAAAAGCTAATCTTGAATTTTTGAGATTTTTTTGGAATAAAAAATTTATAGCTATTAAAAATAATAGTAATTGATAATATTGCAACAAAATATATAATATAGATAAAGAAAATTTAGTGAAGATTGTAACTACACAATAATTTGTAAAAATATATTAAAAATTTATACTGAAATTTTGAAAATTTTTTGAATTAAGAATTTTACATAAAAAATTTTATGCGATAAAAATTAGAAAAAAATTACAGAAACACCCTTACACTATTTCCGTATATCACTTAACCCCCATGAATTAAAAACTCGTACAAAGTGACTTCTTAACTATTTGTTTGTATCACTTTGTCCACCCTAACTATTAATTAAAATTACAAGAACACCCCCTAACGGAGGGGGCAAAGTGATACAAACAAATAGTATAAAAGATCATTTTGTACGAATTTTAATTTAAAAAAATTAAATAATATACAAAAATAATGTAGGGGTGCTCCAATAATTTTCCCCATTACTCAACAAATTGCCCCTTGGCAAGCCACACTCATGCAAGATGACACGAGTGACTATGGCTGTCCCACGTCTATAAAAGCTTCGTAGCTTTGTTTTATAATATGAAGAAGACTAGGAGTATATTATTTTTAAAAAGAAAGAAAAGAAAAAAAAAGACATGGAAGCACAAAGCTTCTGAGAAGAAGAAGCTGCCACCATCAGAGGCACGCAATCTCTGCACCAAACTGCGACGCCACAGCAGACCTTTCTCCCCGTCACCGGCGCCCTCACTGCTCTTCGCCACCGTTCCACTCGTGGCCACCTTTCACTGCTGACGTTCTCTCCGGCGACCCCTTCCCCTCCGCTGCGACACCACTGCCAGGCCACACCACAGCCGATGACACCACCCACTGCATCCGGCGCTCTCTCCGACTTCACTCTGGTCTCTCTCTCTCCGCTCTCTCTCTCTTCTTGGCTACACCCGAGCACCACCGAGCATGCAACGGCCACCACCACCTTCACCGTGTGTTGTGTTTATTGCATGTGTGTGTGTGCCCGCCCATTGTGCCGCCGTGGGTGTGTTTAGGGTTTGAGTGTTTGAGTTTTGTTCGTGTGTGTGGGTGTTTTGTGTTAAGAGGAAACAGTGTGTGTGTTTGTATGGGTGTGTGTTTAGTTTGCAAGAATTTTATCGCAAGGGACTGTTTGTTTGTTTAAGAATTAATTTTTAATTGTTTTAACTAAAAAGCTAAAATAATTACAATAAGTGTTAGAAGAATTTTATTTTTAAAATTTTAGAAAAATAAAACACAGAATTTGTAAGATTAAAGTAGAATAAGAGACATTTTTTTAAAAAAAAATCCTAACGAATTTTAGTTAGATAAGCCCAACCTTTTAAATTTAAGAAAAATGTTTTAACAAAATTATTTTATTAAAGGAAAGAATGGAATCAGTTTCAAAGTTTCTTATTAAAAGGTGCCATTTTTTTAAAACTATTTTTACATGTACAAAAGAAATTAACTCTTGTATAAAGTAATAAGAGTTTAAAAGACTAAACAAATGAAGAAATTTATTCTAAATAAATCAAATTAATTTAAATATTTCTTATATATTTTAGAATCAAAGTAAAGTAAAGTTTTAACTGAAATAAAAATTTTAAAATATTTAAAGAATTTATCCTGAAATAGAATTAAAAGAATTTTTCTTACCTTTTTGATAAATTTTAGTTAAGATAAATTATGAAAAATAAGATTTTAAGTTAAATCTTACGTATAGGTTTGATTTCTTGTTAGGTACAAGATCTTGTCACCAGAGAGTTAGGATTTTTGGGACTGAGAACGAAGATAGGGTTTTGTCACAACTAAGTCGATGTGAGAATACTTAAATATTATTTTGAATAGAAATATATGAATTATGCTTTAAATTTGTTTTATATATCTGTTTTGAAGTATGAAAAATTGTGATAGTATGATATTTTATTCAAATACCATGATATTTCTAAATATGTTGTCTGTATCTTTCGAAAAGCATGCGTTTGTGATAGAAATATTTTTATAATGTTATTAATATTATGAGATGATATTCCAAAGTGCCAAGTTATAAGGGTTTTCAGTCCTTTATATTCCGTTAGGGGAGGTTACCCAATTATGGGTTTTGTTGTCTCTATAGAAGAGGTTTCCCGTTGAGCGGGAGTTATTTTGCCTTAAAAGTTTTTTGGACTACGTCCCGAGTTATAGCACATATCATTCGTACTTGGTGAACAGTGGCCCTCATTCCAGCACGTTACTATCCGTGCATTGAGAATTAAGGTTACGGCACCGTCGAAACTCCCGATCGTGAGGATGACGACTACCTGGACACTGCTGGGTAAGAATTTTGAATAAGACATTTTTAAATACTAAAAAAATTGAATAAATGGTTTAAATTATTTATACTATAGAGCACGATATGAAGATTTGAATAAAAAATATATTTATTTTAATTATTAAACTTATAAATAAAATAGTCTTGAAGAAATTTAATTTCGGCAATTTTAATGTTTTGAGTTATATCAAATATATGAGATTAAATAAGAGATAATTAATACCAAGGAGTAAAATTATAGGGATTAGATTTCTCTAAACTATCCCTTACAATCTTATTCATAATCATATTCTATTCATTATCTCATTCTTTTATTATATTGTATAACTTATACTTTTATTTTATGGTTCAACTAATTTTTTTAAAAAATATTTTACAATCAAATGTGTCCAATCCAGACTTGGTTTGACAATCAGATTTCAAACCACTTCAAGTTGAATATTAAGCTAAATGAGAAGAAAATTTATTTGATTGTCTACGATTTTAAGGCAGTGTTTTGCAAAGCTTTTTCCACCAACAACCAACAACCAACAAGTAGTTGTTTGGGTTTTAACTTTCATTTTGTGATATTTAGTTTCATTTTTTATAAATTATTTTTATTGTTAATTTTTGTTTAGGATTTAAGATTTAGAATTTATGGTATCATGAGTAATTAGAAAAGTAAAAAAATTAATTAAAAAAATGATTTTTTCCAGTTGAGTAAAAAAAAACCCTATACAACAAGAAATACAAATTTTTAAAATACTTTAGTGAGTTGTTTTTAATTTTAATTTTAAAAAATAAAATTTAATTGTTAGATTCTTGAAAAGTAAAAGGAAATTTTTGGATTTAGTCCTTTTTTTGATAGTAGTACTAGATTTAGTCCCAGCATTTTTTAATAGATTAGATCCAATCAGATTTAAAATTATTTTATTATGTCTAATATACCTCTATTAAAGATATTATCTCTCATTATTTAGAATCTTTTTAAAGATTTTTCAAAAATAATGTTCTCTTAAATCAAGCAACATCTCTCTCTTTCTCTTTTTTCGCTGGGCGAAACCACTCGTCGCCATAACACATACAAACGATATACAATCACATACGAACGATACATTTTTAAAACTATTTCATTATATACATAAATTTAATACATTTCCAAATCTAAATATCATTAGTTTTGATATATGTTTCAACTCTTCGCAACCAAATGTGACCACTAATACATTTATCAGTGGTTAGCAGAAATATTTTCATAAAGAACATAAACACCACGGATACATTTTAACTCCAGTTCACTACACATATGCCACTGATACATTTATCAGTATTAAGTATCTGTTGCAATATCTTCTTATAACATAATTTTAAATTGATAAAATGTATTAGTGGTTTGGGAAAGTTGTGTGCATTTAGCAATAATATGCAACGGATAATTGTATAAGTATTCAACAGATAAGATCTGTTGCAATATCTTCTTATAACATAGTTTTAAATTAATAAAATGTATTAGTGGTTTAGGAGAATTGTGTGCATTTAGAAATAACATGCAACTGATAATTGTATCAGTGTTCAATAGATAAGTGCTTTCAAAATTGTTCAACATAATTACTCAAAAAAAAATGTTCAACACAGAATTTGTAACTGATAATTGTATCTGTTGCACGCTGATCGTATAGAGAGTATGTATCAAAAAAATTATTATTGTTGGTGGAGGAGAAAGAGGAAAAGGGACGGCGGTAAACCAGAAACACCATGCTAGAAATATTGTGGGGGAATCAAACCTCATCCAAATAAGAGGGAGAGAGAGACAGATCTAGAAGAAGGTCGGTGTCGGCAAGAAGCAGCGGCGGTGGACAGAAAAATAGTGTATAATATTTGGTTATATCCTATAATAACAATAGTGTAACTGATTCCAAAAATAAAAGAGATTTGCAGATTTTCTATTACTATGGAAGATATTATAATATTTGGTTGCATCTTATAATCACGTGGATTAAATGCTAAAGATATCACCACCTCTTATAGGGAATATTGTATCCTATAATCAACAGATTCAAAAGGAAAATGAAGAACCGGATATTGAAGGGCATAATGGACTGAAAAACTTATATAATTTGAAAGAAATGATTAAAACTAATACAAAAAATACAACAAGACTAAAACTCTTACTTACTTTATAAATATGACTAAAACTCAATTAATCTAAAGTAAAATAGTTTTATTGATATCAATAAAGAAGAAAAAAAACTTTTAAAAGACACTAAAGCCCGTTTGGTAACTCTAATTTTTTTACTTTTGGCTAAAAACGCAAAAAGCCAATGTAGTACGTTTGGCAAAAAAGTTAAATCAAAATACTAATTTTTAGAATAATCTATTCAAATTTCAACCACTATTAAAATATAATAATATCTCTTATTTATAATTTATTTATTAACACGACGATACTAAAGTACATATAATTGTTAATATCAATCTTTTTAGTTCATGTATGCTTATAACATGTTTCTCGGCGTTGGAGCCATGTATTGTATGCCTTTTTGGCAGTTATATTAAATGCATGTATGCTTTACTTTGTGAGTAATCATCGGGTTTGGTGTTTTATGTGGTGGTTTATGGGTGTTTCACGTGACCCGGAGTTTGGAGTGTGACAGAATGGTATCAGAGCTCTGGGTTTGAATACCTAAGAGCTGTGGGAAGAGAGTGCATCACCGTGTGAGGTTGATTGCGTGTGGTTAGCTGTTTTAATAACATGAACGTGTTAGCATGCTTGGTATGTGTGAATGTTGTGTATATGTGAGCATGAGGGTTGAACTCTATGATTGATTAGTCTTGGTTTTGGGCGTTTGGATTAACAAACTTGGGAGCCAAGTTAAAAACGCGTTAAGCTGACATGATTTCTAACAGGGAATCTAAGTAGGTTTTCCAAATTGATGTGTCACTCTTGTCGGTTCTTTTCGGTATGTGGAGTTTGTTTAGCATGATCTATGCGACTACGTGTTAGCATGCTTATGTGGTTAGTGCTTATGTTCATGCAATGTGTGCCATCTTATGTTCTGTGTTTTTTTCATGTAGATGTGATGCTTGCGCGGAGAGGGTGAGGCCGTGGTCGAAACTGTGGCCGTGGTTTTGGCTAAGGGGATGTGCCTATCCTTGATGCTGGGGATGCAAATGCTCTCTAGGGACCGATGGACGTGACTAAGTTGCTGCGTGTGCTGGTAGGCTCCAATCAGCAGCTAGTTGAGACCGCTAGGGGGAGAGAGAGAGAACCCGAGTTGAGGGCTACGGTAGCGATACGAGAGTTCAGACATAAGGATCCTCCTACATTTGTTGGGGATCCTGATCCTACTGTGGTGACAGAGTGGTTGAAGCTGGTGACTCGAATCCTTGATACGCTATAGATAGTGGAGGTCGATCTGCGGGTTCCTTTTGCTACCTTTAAGTTGAGAGAGGATGCTCACGAGTGGTGGAAATATGCCCAGAACACTGTGGAGGGCACGTGGGTAGCTTTCACAAGGGTTTTTCTGAAAAAGTACTTTCCAGCTTCATCCAGAGACTTGTACAGGGAGGAGTTCTATGCTCTCACCCAAGGAGCGATGGGTATTATGTAGTACGAGGCCAAGTTTACTAGCTTGTCCCGGTTTGCACTAGAGTTGGTGAGTACTGATGAGTTGCGGTCGAGGAGGTTTGAGCGGGGCAAGAGGCCGACAATCAGGGAGCGCATGGTAGGGATGGGGCTACGTGTTTTTACAGAGCTGGTGGAGGCAGCAGCGAGGATTGAGAACACTTTGACTGAGATTCGGGTTTCCAAGGAGGCCAAGACACCGCAGGGTGGGACAAAGGCACAGACAGGTGGGCGTTCCGGAAAGAGGCAGAAGTCCTCTGGCCTTAGTTTTCATCCATCCGGATTACCACAGCAGTTCTCTGCATCAGCATTATCGATAGCTTTGTCTAGGAGGCTAGAGCAGAGGGAGATTACATGTTATCGGTGCGGACAGCTGAGGCATCGTGTGTCAGATTGCCCGCAGCCGAGGCAGTACTAGGATCCACAGTTGAGGCAGTCCCAGGGTCTTGTAACGGTTCAGTCACAGGGTAGGGGGCTGCCGATTTGTTTTGGATGTGGCCAGACTAGACAGATTCGCGGGACCTGTCCGTAGAGAGGTAGGCACACCAGGGGGTTCATTTGTGCAGGATCGACAGCAACATCTTGCAGTTCAGACTTTCTCGGTTGCAGACGGGGGTACTTCAGTTCAGTTGGTACGACAATTGAGAGTGTCGGGCTATGACGCACTTACTAAGATGACGCAGGGTCGAGCATAGGTACTCACAACTCCCAGTTCCTCTAGGCACCGGTTGTGCTTGATGATCTTTAATGAGCAAAGGTACTTTCCAGGTATGTAGACTTTGGGCTAGTGTTCTCAACACGGGAGCATCATGTTTCTTCTTTTCTGTTGTTGTGGGGTTAGTGATAGACTCCGTGGGTGGTGTGCTGTGTTGAGACAATGGTTGGTAAGGATGTGAGGTTGGGGTGAGTTGTATATCCTGTGTCTTTGAGATAGTTAGCCGTTGTTTAGGATGCCTGACCTTACTTGACTATATATCTTTGGAATGGTTTGGCTGACCATCTCCAGTGCTTGTGTCAATTGCGATCGATGGGGTGTTCTCTTTTGACCTTGTGTTGAATTTCGGGGACGAAATTTCTTTAAGGGGTAAAGTTGTGAGACCCTGACCTGTTTTTTTTTGGCGTTTTTCGACACGTGTTTAATGTTTTCGTTGCAGCATGTTCATATGTGTTTATATGCATGTTTGGGTTTAAAGATACATGCGCGGCTGGTTCCAAGGGCCCTTGGGCATTGGGCGTTGTGGTGCACATTTAAAAAAAAGAAGAAGATATTTTCGTGGCCTATAAATATCTCGTGTTACATATTTTTCAAAAGATACTTTCAAAACTTCTTAGCTAAGTTTTTTTTTCTCTCAGCCTTCTCTTCAACTTCTCGAGGGCCCGGAGTTCGGTTTTCGACGATCCAACAATAGATCCTTAGTCTCCTTTTGGTGGGCTACGCTTTTATTCGGATGGAATTTCATTCCGACGAAATTCGATTTTGCACGTGGATCAAGGCGTCGAGTTTTTTGACTCAACGAGTTAGGATCCTAGACTCTTATGTCATATAAGGGTGCTACGTGTAATCATGTGTGTTTTTACTGTCTTAAAATGAATGAAATCATTTTCTGTTCAATAAATCGGGTTTCGAGTGTTTCTATCAAGATTTGGTGGTAGTCTTAGGCTAGGGTATGTCTGAGTGTGTTGAAATGGGAGCTTGGAGGATTTGATTTGGGGTTTGGATGACTGAGCCCGTAGCTTAGAAACGGTTTTCGCCTGGGGTCAGTCGACTGAACTGGGTGATTCAGTCGACTGGATCGTCGTTTGGGTGGTTCAGTCGACTGGATTAGGGATCCAGTTGACTAACCTGTGTTTGTGGGGGAATTTTGTGAAATTTCAGTAGCTTCTTTTGGTCGACTGGGTGGGGACCAATCGACTGATGTCCTGTGTAGGGGCATTTTGGTTATTTTGGTGGCTGTAGTGGTTTTCTGGTCGGTTAGGTTGCGAGGCTCTTTTGACTGGCTCTCCTCCGGTGACGTTTCAGTCGATTAAATTATGGAATTTTGTCGATTAGACTCATGAAGAAGGGGTGTTAGTTGTTTTTCGTTTAGGTTGGTCGTGGTGAGCCGTGGTGGTTCGTTTTGTTGTCCTCGGGATGATGTGGGTTAGATGCGATGTGAGGTGCATGATTAGATGCAGGTTGTCGGTGCACGGTTGTGTATGTGGTGGTTAGTATGGGAGGTTTGGCTTGACCTTCGATTATGTGTTGGCTTTGTGGCACGTGTTATCGTGACGGATTATGTGATATGTGATTTCATGTTTTTAGAACTCTTGTCACGACTCATTTTAAAATATGGTGTCCGTGACCGGCCAGTGAGTCAAAACCCACCAAAGGCCTCTTTATCTTTCCTTAACATTTTTCATTTATTCAGAGTTATGACCATTGAAAAGAAATAAGACTTATATAAATATAACCAAATGCAAAAATAAATTTATTAAAACACTTCTAACTAAAAATTTTCAACATCCTATAGCATTAACTATGAAAATAATGTTCTACATAGG
>JAULJZ010010615.1:0-16454 GCA_032270985.1 Heliamphora pulchella | reverse complement strand
CGACATATGATATGATTATAATTGAGTTAAAATTTATGTTGGTACTTAGTAACATTGAGTAATGATGTGAATTATGAGAAACTACATAATAAAACTATTAACTTGAGTTGAAACCCTATGGTTGAATGTGGAATATGCATAATGACGGGCTGCGGTCCTGCGGTGAAAGCCCGCGAAGGTTCATGCATAATGAGGGGCTGCGGTTCTGCGGTGAAAGCCCGCTAAGGTTCATGCATAATGAGGGCCTGCGGTTCATGCATAATGAGGGGCTGCCATCCTGCGGTGAAAGCCTGCGAAGGTTCATGTATAATGAGGGGCTGCGATCCTGCGGTGAAAGCCCGCGAAGGTTCATGAATTAAGTTGGCCTGGCAGCTCCACGGTGAAAGACCGAAAACTTGCTCAAGATAGGGATCACATCTCCACGGGTTAGTTCCCGAAATGTGATGTTGTATCGTGGTGAGTTATAGATCAATCTATTACCCAATGGCTTTGTGTAGCCTATTAGAATAATTGGGAGGGATTTCTATAAGCTGCAACCGATATCGGCTCATTAACTGTAATAATTTAATTGTGATACGATTTTATGATAAATCGGGTACAAAAAATGTTACACGATTTTTTGTAAAAAATCGGATAATGGAATGATGATATGGATAATGTGAAAAGATAAATTGAATGAATTGGCGTGCATGGGTGTGTGTACGTATGAAGGAATAATGAAGGATTAGTTAACTTTATTGGCGTGCATGGGTGCATGGGCGTGCATGGGTGTGTGTACGTATGAAGGATTAGTTAACTTTATCCTACGAGTTTCGGCTCACGTATGTTTACCAAACCTTTTCAGGTCTTGAGGACCAGAGGCGAAACCAAGGCAAGGAAAGCACTTTGAGAAGGGCTTGAAGGAAGATCTTTTTTTTGTTCTATATTATGTTTGTACATAAACAGAAATGGACTACTGTAATGATATTGTGGTTGTAATGGACACTTGAAAACTCAAAATGTTTAATTGTAATTTGACATGCATGAGTATATGGTTTCTTGTCGAAAATCCTTAGTTTCTTTAAAACAAACCGTTAATAAAACAAATGTTGCCACGAGTAATTTCTTATACGAGTCGGTTTGGGATTAGTTCACAGGTCCCCGGGGGTTCAGAGCGTGATAGAATGGTATCAGAGCTCTAGGTTCGAATACCTAGGAGCCGTGGGGAGTAACCATAACCATAATATGTGACTTGTTTGACGAGATTAGGCACCACTACACGGCATGAGTTGTGTGCTTTTATGGGTTTGCGATTGAATTGTGTTGCGCATGTTATGTGTTTATATGAGCATGGATGGTTGAGTCTTAGGGTGATGTGGCATGCCATATGGCATCCGATCAACTATTTTGGGGTTCAAAATATAAAAGTGTTTGGCCGACGTTCTTTCTATGAGAAATTTGAACTAGTTGCTCGAATTATTGCGTTGCTCTGGGGCTTTTCCTCGGTATGTGAATATGTGTTGATGTGATGTGACTAGGTGTTGGGTAATGTATAGCCTGACACTAGGAGGTTAAGTTGAGTTTAATCTAGTGGGGTATTGTGATGCTCTTGTTTAAAAGTTATGCCCGTGGGGATAAGGTGAGTTGTGGTTTGGATGGTGATGTAAGTTATGGAAGTGCGACCCGGTGGTTAGTAATTATGATGGGTGTAAACTCGAAAAATAAGCAATGACAGTTCGGAGTATGTTGTATCCATGTCAGTTGAGGATAACCGTAGTTGGTTGTTCGTTATGTATTGAGCTACCAGTGGTTTGACGAACAAGTATGGTAGATTGTTTGAAATCCCTTGTCGGTTATTGCTTATGGTTGGATATGAGGTGTGATTTTAGGCGCATTGAGAATTATGTACGCCATGAGCCGTGCTATGTCTTGAGCCGTGTTGTGTCATGAGCCGTATACCCCGAGATTAGGTATGGACGGGAGCATAGTGGACGAGAACATAGTGGACGGAAGCGTAATAATATCCAGCTTAAAGTTTGGGTGCAGTGGTATTGTGTTAAACTTACGGGGCAAGCAATAGGGGGGTTTAAAGTTGGTGAGCGAAGATCATTTGTTCGTGTGATGTGTAGTTGCTTTCATGAATGGGCAGCTATGTGTCGCCGTTCCACGTATGGTGATGAAAGAGATAAGTGTTTCTAGTTAAACATTTTACAATTTTCGATGGATGTACCAAAGTTACGAGCTTAAGACTGTAGCATAGTTTTTCCTATTTGTTTGCTTGATAGTATGACATAACCCGTAAGTAGATGTGCTTAAATGATGCGAATATATGTTGTGTTATCTTACCCTTAGGGGTGAGGGATAGGATGGTGTCATTTAGTCTACAGTTGGTAGGCGAGATTCATTTTGTTCGTATTGCGTATGGTTACTATCATGTTTGGATAGTGATGTGCTGGTGGTACTTATGTGGTGACATAAGAGACGGGTTTTTTCGGCTGAATGTTTGTGTTTTTGGTGAGTGTACCGGAGTCATGAGTTCGAGAATGTGGCGTGGTTTTACCTACCCGTTTGGATGTTACCTCCCTATTGAGAATTGAGTGATATAGCGCAACCCTATGAAGAGATGTCATACAGTGATGCAAGTATATGTGATGTTGTCTTTGGTGATTAATCGATGAGGGTCTAGTGGGCGCGTGCGATGTACCGTTGGAATGTGAAGGAGTGAACGATAGTTAATGTGTTCGAGTAGAGATCTAAGTGTCAAGATCTAGTGCGACGAATGATATACACATCGTGAATGGTGGTTAATAACGTTTGTACGATGATGGCAGATGTCTTCACAAAGGCTTGTGATTAATCGTTTCTTGAGTCGAGTGTGTAATGGTTGCCCTAAAAGATAGTGACGCTGAGTAAGAACCTATCATTAGTTCATGGTTTTCCTAAGAAGAAAAATGTTTCATAATTGGTTAACCGATGTGATTGTTCATATTGGTAGAAGTAAAATGTTGAGGTCGTAAGATTGTAGGTTCGTTCACTTACGATTTCTTGAAGGTTCTGTTTACTTTACCCCATGAGCAAAGCATTTGGGCGGCGTTTCTGGGGATTTAGTTTGATTTGTACGACGTATCGGTAGCTTTAGTTCTCATTGAGTGAGATCCCTAAGGAAGTTTAGCGATTGAGTTATTTGAGTGATGAGATTTTCGAATATTAGTTCTGTGAGATCCCTATAAGAATGTCGGACCATGGTTTAGTTGTTACCCTCATAATTAGGAGACCGTGTCAGGAAACGTGTCGGAGATATGAGGTTTAAAAAGAACGTGGAAGGGTCCGATAGTATGGTTGGCCTGGTGCTGAGACGATGTATTTTGAGTATGATATGTCTGGAGGTTGTTTGTGTTTGACCATAGATTTAGAGATGGGTATGTTGTTTGCCCAAAGAAAAGAAGTGAGGAGCAATAAGGTTCAGCAGTGTGATTTGGATGGCCTAGGGAAATAGACGAGAAACCATGGGTTATGATGTTTGCAATAGGTGCGTGCTTGGGAGGCGAAAGTGTGGTTGGCATATGCAAGATAATGGAAGTTATTAGTAACTCTGGATGAAAGGCCTTATCGTTTAATTTCCATTGTTGGTATTGTGCACTTTTATGAGAATTGCTTGGACAGTGAACTTAAGGCCGTGATATGGCTAAGATTTGCCTTGTTGGAGTTAGGATAATGAAGTGCAAGTTTATGAAGTGAGGTGTTGGCAAGATGGGAATGTCGGTATAATGTTTCCGTGTGTGACTAGTAACAAGCTGGTAGCTCTATGAGATGTGATGTATGAGGTATGAAGATTGATGATATTCTTGTGTGTACGAATGAAATCTGAGAGTTGAGAGTTTAGTATAATGGATGATCTGGATATCGTTGGGAACTAAATTTTGATGGACACTGGGAATACATTGAGGATGGGTCAAGATTTCTGGCCGGCCATGTCTTTCTTGGGAAGGAAATATGATTGTCTTGCAAACAGTTGTGGTGTACGAACCGTTCTACTATGGTTGGGTGTAACTATTGGTTTGTTGAGTGATTCTTAGTTAGGCTATTTTGGGTGATTGGGAAACCGAGTTTCTCGTGGATTTTCTAGATGGAAGTTGTTTGCTCTACTGTATGAATGTATGTGTGTAGAGCTGTGTTCCCTTTGAGGTCAAGTTTATAAGCCAGGAGTGTTTGTTCTTGTTGACGAGGAAGTTAGTATTGAGAAAATAAAATCCTTTTGGGCAACGATCAGCTGAGAATTGTTAATCATTATATACAGCTTGTCTTGGATTATGTGGGTATGGTTGTACCGCTGGCTCTTGGCGAAGTGAAAAAATTGTTGAAACCTTGTGGCTGAGATATTCATGTGATGTGTTTCTAATATGCTTTTGTGAGTTTGGGTTTATGTTCTGTTTAGAGCTATGAATTACTTGAATTCTTAAAGTGTGAATAGTAGGTCAACCGTTTGAAGAAGACGCGAATATATAAAATAGTAATGATGAGTGGGGACAATGCAAGTGCAGAGGTTACAAATTGTTTCATCTAAGGCATGGTAGACTTGAAAGGCAAATAGGTATGTGTGTGGATGTGATTTAGGTTGTATGGGACTTTTAACTGATGAATTGTGTTCAATCTTAGTGGCTCATGAAGTTCAGGTGGCAGTGTTGGTTTCGTTTCGATGGTTGAAGGACTAAAGTGATGCAGTGCAAGTAGTAATATAGTTTTAAGTTTGTGGTAGTTTGTTGACTGTAAAAGCAAGGGCGATTTTGGGGGTAATAAGTATAACCCAAGTGACCAATGTCTGAGTTTGGCAATATATGTTTGGGGCTGAAGGAGTAGTTCTCGGTGTACGTTGGAGTTCAATAGTGAGTTAGGCCATAATTCGACAAAATTGGGAGAATCTTAGCAGCAGTAAGACCGATGACGTATAATGCTATAGTTAAGGATGTTTAGTCTTTGGGAGCGTGTATGTGATGTGAGATAGTGATCATGGAAGTATAGTCGGTGATCAATAATGGAGTGGTTAACTCCATCCCTGGTGATTAATTTGGGATAAGAGTTGGTGTCATGGCAAATGATAAACCGTTTTAGATTGGTCACGCCCGATATGAGTATAATTCGATGGATAAGGATGATTCTAATATTTGTGAAATATTAGTGTTCAGAAGTTAAGTCTGATGGTAATGGAAGTATGTTAATGTCCTTAAGTCATACCGCTTTGAAAGAACAATGAGGGTAACGGACTGAGAATGATGTTTCATAGATCGAATGACTAAAGGAAGGTTTGGTATGACTGGAGACAAATTTCGGGGACGAAATTCCCCAAGCGGGGAAAGTGTAACGACCTGATACGTATTTATTTTTGTGATTTTATGTCTTCGGTTAAGTGAGAAGACGGAATTAAATTTGGGCGTGGGTGTTAAAAAGCTTTATTCATTTACGGTGAAATTAATAATATGTGAAGCTGAAATTGAGATATATGGTGAAGAACGATATCCATGTGGCTAGGTTGATGTATAATTTGAAATATTTAACTGCTAATGAAGTTGGAGGTTTGAGTTGAATTTTAAGGAATTTTATAGAGTTCTACTCCAGGGGTCATGACTCGAGCAGTGGGGGTCCGCTCGAGCGGGCTATCGGGAAATGATTGGAACAATCTCGAAGATTGGAGAATATTTAGGGGTTTTATATATATATAAATTGATATCTGCTAACCATGGCAACAATAAAACAGTTATCGGGTCTAGTGCAAAACATAGCATACATGAGACTTTTTATTACCGATGTATAAGGAACTGCCTTCATCTTCTCTATCTCGACAACTGTTGGGTTGCAACTCATTTGCTTACGAAAATTTTCATAAAATGAAAAAATTAATTTTATTAATAAATAAAATTAAATAGTAAAACCCAAAATATAATTTTTAGTATACAACCCTGATATACTTGATGCCTTGTGGGAAGCATTTGAGATGGTAGCAATAGTTGAATGAGATTCGAGAACTGCTTGATGGGTTGCGACTCAACGGCAACAACAAGCCACCAACCATTGATTGTGAGCGTGCCAGAGGGGTTTGTCCAAGGACGGCCTGTTAACTAGGATCGAGTGCGTGTTGAGGAATTTACCTGAGGTCAACCTATTCTCCAAATTGTTAGGCAACATCCTCATCATTATCTTTCTGGTAGTGACGAATCAAAATCTGATGTTAAAAAAGTGTATAAAGGTCATCAACTAAGAAGGCAACAACAATTGGTCTAAAAGTAGATATCCCAAGTTTAATGGGAATTTATATATTGAGGATTTCCTTGATGGGCTCTCGAAAACTGAATGGTCATTTAGAATGACGGAGGTTCCTGAGACGAAGATAGTGAGGCTTGTCGCATACAAATTGAAAAGTAGCGTTGTAGTATGGTGGGATCAATTGCAAAAAAATAGACAATGGTAAGGGAAGACACCCATTAGAACCAGGCACAAAATAAAACAACTTCTTATTGTTATGGTTGTATATTAAAAATTATATTTTGAATTTTTAGTATTTGATTTTATTTTAATAAAATCTATTTTTTTATTTTAATGAGAATCTGCATTGGCAATGTTGACGTTACATTATTTATTTAATATTATGTATGTGTGCCTTTTGTTTTATATAGTAGTTAATCTGGTGTGTAGAGTTGGGCTTACAGAAAAGATCAAATTATCGGTTCTTGTAGAATATAAGTTATTGGTTCATAGATTTAGATGGAATCAGACACCCATCGGTATAGTTATAGCACAGTATTTTAGTAGATCTGTCTTGATTACGGAAAATAGAATAGTTTCGACTATAGTTCCGAATCATTGTACTAGTACACTTTTTGTGTATTGAATAGTACCCGTGTTAGGGTAATTAATTTTATGCTGACTATATAAATTAATTTATATCCTATTATTATTATGAGTGCTCATGTTCTTAATCCCAAAATAATTATTAAACACATATATAGTATTTGTTATTTTGATTATGTAACGCCCCGATTTCATAATAATAAAAACCTAAGTAATTTAATGAAAGCAAGAAGCCGATTTAAGAAAATACTCAATAAAGGAAGTCAAACTTCCAATTTTTTCGTCAAACATAAAGATACAAGAACCAATTTTCTTTGTAAACAATCTCCAAAAATAGTATTTGTTTACCCCAAAGAAAACCCCAAAAACATTTAGTAAAAACCCCATTTCAAGACAAGTTCAATAAATTGTCACTCAGCAGAGTTCACTCGAGCGGCCCCCCTACCGCTCAAGTAGTGAGGTACCCGAGAGCTTACTGTCCAAAAGTCTGGAATTTGGCCAAGTGTTGAAAAGTTACCCATTTTCCCCATATTTGGAACATAGTTTTAGATGAGCAAACTTAAGAAGTAAAACATACATTTGAGAATGAAATAACCTCTTTTTGGCCCACAAATCTGGAATCAAACTTCGAGATTTTGATACATCATTCAAAAACTAAGGAATTCACCCGTCAACAAGCCCAACGCCCTCACATGCATACGAATCATGAACTTATGGCCTTATGAGCCTACAAGAAAGGTATCCTAACCCAAAATACATTAATCCAAGTGCACAAAACAAGAATTACCTGTACAATTAACTTCTAAAAATAATCTATCATGAATATGTAATCCTGTCCAAAACTACACATAAACGGGTCTCCAAGACAATGCTCCTCACTCCATTGCCCTCTTTCCGTTACTACCTGAAATGTTGTTAAACAACATGAGGCGAGACTTGTAGGAAATAGACAACATATGAATAAATGCATGATATGCAAGGATGATCATGTGAAGGCTCAGCACATTTAAACCACAACCAAACCCACTTTTCTAGTAAATTCTCATTCACATAACCAGTTTTTTTTTCCTGCCCAAAACCAACGCATGCCTTACATTAACCAATTAGTCCCGTCAACACAAACCCAACACGGTTCCAATGAATCCCCATTTCAACCCATTCCCTTACATTTCCCACGAACCACAATTTCAAAGGCTTTTCCCAAACTCTTATATTGTCGTTCATATTATATGGTTTAGCAACCTGATTTCATTCACTGATTTAATTAAATACCAAGGCCCGGACGGCGCCTGTAGACTCAGGTGTATTTATTGTCACTGGACCACGCGAGACTCAATAGATAAATATCCATTCTATAACCCGACACGGAGAGCGCACATTTTTTATTTTTCTCAAAAATATCGATGGGTGGGTCGCCCAAGAGCACGCTTTTACAGTGATTAAACCGAAGAAAGGGCCTACGTTACATTGTGCAAGTTTTCTATTTTTCACCAAGGAGGTACTCATGCCCACACTTAATCACCCATTCCATTCATATTGTACCTTAATTAAGTCATTTACTGTCACATCCCAAAATGCATCCATAGTCTCGGTATCATCTGTTCTCCTCATAACCTGAAAAATGGTTTAGCAGTCGTACATGAGCCGAAGCTCGTAGGATATAGATTAACCCAAATGTAATGCATGAATTGTGAGGTGTGATGGGTGCAACCGTAATAAAAATGCAAGTTTCATAAATTTGTCATTTATTCCCCCACACACACACCCATGCACGCCAAGTTATTCATTCATTAAGTCTTTTTCAAAAATATTCCTTTCTTTCACATTTATTCTCGTTTTTCAATTTTTCACAAAAACCCAATCACCTTTTCATTACTTGGTTTATCACAAAACTGTAACAACAATGAACAGCCGTCGGGCGCAACTTATAGAAACTCCTTCCTATTATTCCAATAGGCTACGCGAAACCATTAGGTAATAGATAGCTCCATAACTCACCACGACGCAACACCACATTTCGGGGGCTAACCCGTTGGTATGTGGTCCCATCTTGCGCAAGTTTTCGATCTTTCACCGTGGACCCACCTGGCCAACTTAATCCACATTAATTCATACGATTCATTATTTGTTCATTTTTCACAAAAAATCAAGGTGTCCAACCCACAATTGGTTCCTCTCCCCAAATATTTTCTCATAGTATTGCCTTTCAAATTTTACATTTCAACTTCCCATTTTATTTCCAATCAAGCCTTATTTTAATATTCAATCCTTTCTTTCAATTCAAATGCCATCACAAATCTCAACACGTAATTTCTCACAAATCACATTCCAATTATCTACTCCATAAACTGCCAAGGCATAATTAACTCACACATGATCTTGCCATTTGAAACAAACGGAATGCACCCATCATATGCATATACATGTTTATACAAGTTAAAATTCATATTTTCTCTCTAAAACATAAACTCTTAAATGATAACCATGTCACTATATAGTCAACAATTTTCCACACCCATACTAGCTCTCAAGACCTTAGTCACATATCAAAACTCATTTTTATCACAAACACCACCAATCGGTATGATACAAGCATCCTAACCCAAGTGTAGTGAGGTAGGTAAAACCATAACCCTAGGGATAAGAAATTTGATAAAAAGGTTTAATATTGATGAAAATATCTTTTTTAAAAGTATTTAGCCAAAAATGGGTGAAAAATAGTTAAGAAAATCTTACATACCCTCACTATTTTATTCATAACTTTTTCTACAAAACGAATTTTCTTGTGAGAGTAGTCTTGTTGGAAATAGGACTTCTGGGGCTTCGATTTGAGTACAGAAACGACCCAATTTGAAATCCGAATGAGGGAAATATGATGAAAAGAAGTTGACCCTGCGCAGTCAGTCCGCTCGAGCGGACGTCGGGCGCTTGAGCACCCAACTCTCTGCCAATTGAGCGCTCGAGCAGACAGGGCTCTACTCAAGCACGCTGTCGCCCGAGGAAATCCCAAATTTGCCCCTGATTTGAGTTTCTAACTTCAAAACCCTTAATCCTTCTTCTAATAGGTCTCAAATCTCAATTTTCACCATAAAAACATTAGATTCAAACTTCATAATCCCTTTTATGCAATGATTCCCCAAAATCATGGTTAAACCTTTCTTAAAAATCCATATTCCCATCAAACCCAATGCAATACACCCACAAATCTATCAATCTGTCCATCAAACATGAAATCAACTCAATTTTTATGCATATAAATAAAATATCAACCCAAATCTTAACACACATGAGAAAATCTAGATCCTACCTCGAATTTGCTCAAAAGCTTGAGATTTCTCCAAGTTCTCCCTCCTAGGGTTTGGATGTTGATGTTGTTGATGTTCTTGCTTTCTTGATGCACCATCTTCCACCTCCTTACTCCAAAACTTGATTTCCATCCTCAATTGCACTCAATCTAACTTCAAAACTTCAATTTGGATGAGGAAGGGTTAGGGTTTCACAAGATTCTTGGCTTTCTCTCTCAAGAGAAGGTGGAGGGAAGAAGAAGAAGAGAGAGGGAGAAGAAATAAGGGAAAAACGTAAATGGGTTTTCCTTTATGTGGCTGATATATATACACCCCACCCTAAATCTCACCAATATTCTAGAATTCTCCACTCTTTTCCCGATGGTCTGCTCGAGCGGACCCCCACCGCTTAAGCGGTGACTGCTGAAGTAGAATTTCGCGAATTTTTTCTTAAAATTCAACTCATACTCCAACTTCGCCCACTTTTAAATATTTTGAATTATTCATTATCAACATCATTCGTTACCATGTATCTCAATTTCATTCACATATCACTACTTCAACCATTAACGAGCAAAATTTTATTACACCTATACCCAAATTTAATTCTGTCTCCTCACTCAACCAAAAATATAAATTCACAAAAATAAACACATATCGGGGCGTCACAACTTTCCCCCTTTGGTAATTTCATCCCCGAAATTCGTCTCCAGTCACACTAAATCTTCTTTTAATCTAATACCTGTCCATACACTTTGCTAATCATTCAGTCTACATAACATCTTTCTTAATCCATGATCTTAATCGTTCTTTCAAAATGATATGACTCACGGATGTTAATACGCCTTTGATCCCAAAAGTGCCAGACTACCATAAAGCCCAACTTTCGAATACCAATATTTCACAAATATTAGAATCATCCATCAATCATCGTTCATCATGATGTTAATTCTTATCCAAAATCAACATTTAAACGCTTTAAATCAAAGTGAGTCAGGTCACTGCACGACAAAATTTAACATCAGGGCTGAAGTCAACCATTCCTACACTAGCCACCGACGATCCCTTCATGACCATCATCTTACTCACAAACATCTTCCTGAAGAATAAATATTCTCAACCACAGCATTATGCGTTACAGGTCTTACCACCGCTAAGATTCTCCCAACTTCTTCGAATCACAGTCTAATTCACAGTTGTATCCTCATGTAAACCGAGGACTATTCTTCCAACCCAAACACATGTTCCCCAAACTTGAACATTGTTCTCATGGGTTACACGCATTACTCCCAAAAATTGCCTATGCCCTTACGGCTAACTAACGATCACAACTTAAAACCGTATTACTACTTGCACTGTATCACTCTAGCCCTTCAACCATCGAAACGAAACCAACACTATCACCTGAGCTTCATGAGCCACTAGAATTGAGCACTTCACATGAGCTAAAAATCTCATATAAACTGAATTACATCCATACATGTACCCATTGGTCTTTCAAGTCTACCATGTCTCAGATGAAACAATTAGTAATCTTTAGCACTTGCATTGCCCCCACTCATCATCACTATCATATACATTCACATCTTTCCTTCAAACGGTCGAACCACTCTTCGTATATTAAGAATTCTGTGAAATCTAAAGCTCAAAATAGAATACAATTCCAAACTTATAAGAGCCTACCAGAAACATATCATGCTAATATCCCGTCCGTAAGGTTCCAACAAAATCCCCACTGTATCGGGAGCTAAAGGCACAACTATACCCGCATAACTCAGAACAAGCTGCATCTAACAGTTAACGAATTACAGTGGATCATTGTATTTAGAACTCTATGCCTTAACACTAATTTTCTCGTCCACAAGACAAACACTCCTGGTCTACCAACTTAATCTCAGAGAGAATACAACAATACGCACTTATATTCACACAATAGAATATACAAATTCTATCTAAGAAGCCCACGAGGGACTCAGTCTTTGGATCACCCAATTCGGCCGTACCCATGCCTTCGGTACACACTCCAGGGTTACAATACGAACACCAATCCACTGAGACTCCTATCTTTCCCAAATTACCAGAAGCCATATCCCGACCTCAACGTACTCCCAATATCCACCAACACATGGTCTTCACAAAATCTTGTAAATCTCACCTTGAGGTCGCATAGCCCATAGCCACACAACTAGCGTTAGCCCCGATCAGGATACCCAGGTCATCCACTGCACTTAAGTTCTTAACTCTCGAACCTCATTCCACATATAAGAACATCGTCAATCCTCATACCTCGTGTCACATGTCCCATAGGACTACTAACTCATCACACGTCATACATTGAGACACACTCCAATATTCTCATCACGCTAAAACCTCACTTCACAAGGTTACACTTCACTAACCTAACTTTCACTAGGCAAATCACAACCTCGAACCCACTGTCCAAGCAACTTTCATAAAAAGTGCACAGCACCACACAAAGAGAGCCTAATCCTAAGACCTTTCATCCAAAGTTATTAATAACCTCCACAACCATGCAAGCGCCTCTTGCACTTCTGCTTCTTAAGCACACACCTATCACAGACATCTTAACCCATGGTTTCTCGCTTGTCGCTTCAGGTCACCCAAACCACACGGTATACCGTTAAACTTCATTACTCTACACTTCGTTCCCATAGGCAAATAACATGCCCACCTCTGAAGCTATGGTCGAACATAAACAACGTCCCTTAGGGACCTCACCTAACTTGAATTAAATCTACCAGTACTTCATACAAACCAAACTACATTTCCAAAGAAATTACCCATGCACTCGGGTTCACACAGGCCTTTCAAAAAACCATGAGCAAACGAATCCGCACTCTTATGATTCCAACGTTTTACTTCTACCAACAACCAACAATCACATCAGTCAACCGATGATGAAACATCTTTCTTCCTAGGAAAACCACAAACCAATGCTAGGTTCTCACTCAACGTCACTACCCTCTAGGGCAACCTACATTCATTCGACTCACGAGGAGATTAACCACAAGCCCTTGTAAAGATATCTATCATCATAGTACAACTGTTACTGGCCATCATTCACAATGTGTATATCATTCGTTGCACTAGGTCCTCACACTTAGGTTTCTACTCAAACACATTAACTATCGTTCATCACATCCCAACGATACATTGCGTCTCCACCAAACCCTCACCGGTTAACTGTAAAAAATACCACTACGTATACTCACATCACTGTATAACATCTTTTCAAAGGATCGCGTCACATCACTCGAATCCTAACAGGTAGGTAATAACTAAACAGGTAGGCAAAGACCACGCCATAGTCTTGAGCTCGCGAATTCGGTACACCCATCAGAAAACACAGAACGCTCCGTCGAAAACACCAGTCTCATACGTCGCTACCCGATTAGTATTGGCACATAGCTATCTGAACATATAAGCGACCACGCGTAATACGAACTTCGCCTACCAACTCCAAACCAAACGACACCACCCTATGACTCGCCGTTAAGGGTAAAACAACACCACCACATTTAGACCTTAAGCCAGATACCGATCACCGCCATCATCCTCTTAAGGGATTTCCATCCGTCCACATGCCATCCTAAAATGACCGAGTCAGCTACACCCACCATATCTATCACATGCCCTATAAACTTCACATACTCACACTCACATTCTTACCAAGCACCATGTATTTTACACTATCTCCCAATTATGAGAACAACAAATCTAGCCACAAACCTCTACTTCATGAAAATTTCCATGTAACCTCAATTCATCACTCATCCAATCACTACCATCCCCGGCATACATCTTATCACAAGTACATGCACCTCACTAGCGAACCAATCTGTCAACAACGTCTTAAATTTACATATTCATTCCTCATACAACCTTCGACTTCTTATCAAGAAATACAACTAAACACCACGCCATGAGGAAAACACAAGGGGTCATCAACCTGACCTTCAAAACCACAAGATACCACTATGGCTACTAACAACACCCCTCAGGGTGAAGGACATTTCCAACCACGTGCCTAAGCACAGACTTTCTAAGACATTTTAGGTCGGAGATTATTACGCTCCCGTCTATTATGTTCTGGTCTACTATTCTCCCATTCGTACCCAATTTCGGGGTATACGGCTCATGGCACAGCATGGCTCAAGACATAGCACGGCTCATGACGTACAAAATTCTCAACATGCCTATAACCATACCTCACATCCAATCACAACGAACCTCCTCCAAGAGATTTCAAAACCCTACCATACTTATTCAAGAGGCTACTGACAATACAACACACAACATGCAACTAACTACAATCATCCCAACTCACATGAGTATAACGTACTCCAAATAATCAATACCTATCATACAGACTTACACCCACCACAATCACTGACCACCGGGTCATAATTCCACCACTTATACCACCATCCGGACCACAACTCGTCCTAGTCTCATGGGCATAACCCCTACAACAAGGATATCACAACACCCCACTAGGTTAAACTCATCTCAACCACCTAATACAAAGCTATACATTACCCAACACCTAATCACATCACATCAACGCATATTCACATACCGAGGGAAAGTCACAGAGCAACGCGACAATCCGAGCAACTAGTTCAGATTTATCATAAAAAGAACGTCGGCCAAACGTTTTTCTATTTTGAACCCAAAAATAGTTGATTGGACGCCTTATGGCATACCACATCACCCTAAGACTCAACCCTCCATGCTCATATAAACACGTAGCATGCGCAATACAATTCAATCGCAAACCCATGCAAGCACACAACTCATGCCGTGTAGTGGTGCCTAACCTTGTCAAACAAGTCACATACTATGGTCATGGTCACTCCCCACGGCTCCTAGGTATTCGAACCTAGAGGTCTGATACCATTTTGCCACGTCCCAAAATGAATCCATTGTCTTGGTACCATCGGTTCTCCTCAGAACCTAAAAAATGGCTTAGCAGTCGTACGTGAGCCAAAGCTCATAGGATATAGATTAACTCAAATGTAATGCATGATTTGTAAAGTGTGATGGGTGCAACCGAAATAAAAATGCAAGTTACATAATTTGTCATTTACTCCCACGCATACACACCCACGCACGCCAAGTTATTCATTCCATAAGCCCTTTTCAAAAATATTCCTTTCTTTCACATTTATTCTCGTTTCTCGATTTTTCATAAAAACCCAATCACCTTTCCATTACCCGATTTATCACAAAATCGTATCACAACAATGAACCGGCGTCGGGCGTAGCTTATAGAAACTCCTCCCTATTATCCCAATAGGCTACGCGAAGCCATTGGGTAATAGATAGCTCTATATCTCACCACGATGCAACACCACATTTCCGGAGCTAACCCGTGGGCATGTGGTCCCCATCTTGCGCAAGTTTTCGATCTTTCACCGCGAACCCGCCAGGACAACTTAATCCACATTAATCCATACGGTTCATTATTTGTACATTTTTCACAAAAAATCAGGGAGTCCAACCCTCAACTGGTTCCTCTCCCCAAATATTTTCTCATAGTATCGCCTTTCAAATTTTACATTTCAACTTCCCATTTTATTTTCAATCAAGTCTTATTTTAATATTCAATCTTTTCTTTCAATTCAAATGCCATCACAAATTTCAACACGTAATTTCTCATAAATCACATTCCAATTATCAACTCCATGAAATGCCAATGCATAATTAACTCACACATGATCATGCCATTTGAAACAAACGGAATGCACCCATCATATGTATATACATGTATATACATGCTAAAATCCATATTTTCTCTCTAAAATATAAACTCTTAAATGATAACCATGTCAATATATAGTCCACAATTTTTCACACACATACTAGCTCTCAAGACCTTAGTCACATATCAAAACCTATTTTTATCGCAAACACCACCAATCGGTATGATACAAGCATCTTAACTCAAGTGTAGTGAGGTAGGTAAAACCATAACCCTAGGGATAAGAAATTTGATAAAAAAAAGGTTTAATATTGATGAAAATATCATTTTAAAAAGCATTTTGCCAAAAATGGGTGAAAAATAGTTAAGAAAATCTGGCATACCCTCACTATTTTAATCATAACTTTTTCTACATAAACAATTTTCTTGTGAAAGTAGTCTTGTTGGAAAGAGGACTTCCGGTGCTTCGATTTGAGTACAAAAATGACCCTATTTGGAGTTCAGATGATGGAGATATGATGAAAATAAGTTAATCCTGTGCAGTCTGTCCGCTCGAGCGGACGTCGGGCGCTCGAGCGCCCAACTCTCTGCCAGTTGAGCGCTCGAGCGGACAGGGCTCCGCT
>JAULJZ010010605.1:0-16455 GCA_032270985.1 Heliamphora pulchella | reverse complement strand
CCAATCGGTATGATACTAGCATCCCAACCCAAGTGTAGTGAGGTAGGTAAATTCATAGCCCAAGGGATAAGAAATTTAATAAAAAGGTTCAATGTTGATGAAAATGTCTTTTTTAAAAGCATTTGGCCAAAAAACGGGTAAAAAATGGTTAAAAAAATTTGACATACCCTTACTATTTCAATCATAACTTTTTCTACAAAAAGAAGTTTCTTGTGAGAGTAGTCTTGTTGGAAAGAGGACTTCCAGGGCTTCGATTTGAGTGCAAGAACGACCCAATTCGGAGTCCAGATGAGGGAGATATGATCGAACAAAGTTGACCCTTCACAGTTAGTCTGCTCGAGCGAACGTCGGGTGCTCGGGCGCCCAACTCTCTGCAAGTTGAGCGCTCGAGTGGACAGGGCTCCGCTCGAGCGCGCTGGTGCCTGAGAAAACCCCAGATTTGTTCCTATTTTGAGTTTCAAGCGCCAATATACATTCTCTTCACAATTATACTTCAAATTTCCAATTTTAAACCCAAATCATTGAATTAGAAGTTTCATAAACACTTTTTATACCACAAATCTTCAAACACCATGGTTAATTACTTTTTAAAAACCCCCATTTCATGAAAGCCAACTCAAATTAAACACACCTCTCAAGTTCTTCACATCTCATATGAAATTAACTAGATTTTTACTCATGCAAGTAAAATATCAACCCAAATCATATCAAACATATGAGAGAATCTCGATCCTACCTCGGATTTACTCAAGAGCTTGGGATTCTTTCAATTTCTCCCTCCTAGGGTTTTGATGTTGATAGATCTTGGCTCCTTGGTGCTCCATCTTCCACCTCCTTGCTCCAAAGCTTGATTTCTGCTCTTAAGGGGTTTGGGTATCTAGCTTTAAAACTTCAATTTCCATGGTAGAGGGTTAGGGTTTCTTATGGGGTTTGGGTATCTCTCACTAGGAGAGGAAGAAGAAGAAGATATGAGGAGGAGATGAGAAATGAGGGTGGTCTCTCTCCCTCTCACATGGGTTATATACATACATATAGAATATAAATATATGCCCCCAAAATTTCTCCAATCTTCCAAAATTGTCCAAGAATTTCTCGATAGTCCGCTCGAGCGGTGACCCCTGAAGCTGAATTCTGCGAATTTTTCCAAAACTCAACTCAAACTTCAAACCTTGTTCACATCTAAATATTTGAATTTCTCCACTAACTTAGCCATATCAAACTCAATTATCACCATGTATCTCCGCTTCACTTTCACATATCGTTAGGTCAACTGTTAACGAGTAAATTTTTTTTTTGTGGCACCCAAGCCCAAATTTAATTTTATCTCCTCACTTAACCAAAAACATAAAATCACAAAATAAACACGTACTAGGCCATTACAAACCTTTTGTCTCTAGCTATTGGGGATCCCATTTTCGTACCAACTCAAGATATGCTTATGGGACTCTATATATTAACGAGCGGGAATCTTCGAGGTATTTGTGTAAATAGGTATAATCCATATAATCGCATAAACTATCAAAATGACTTTATTAAAAGAATTTAAAGATGTTTTTGCATGATCATACGAGGATATGCCCGGTATTGATCTCGAAATCATCCAACACTATATCCCTTTGTATCTAGATGCCAAACGATCAAACATAAATTGAGAAGGATACAGCCAGAATGAGTTCTAAAGATCAAAAAAGAAGTCACCAAGCAAATCAACGCTGGATTTCTTATAGTAACCGAGTATCCAAAGTGGGTGCCCAACATTGTGCTAGTCTTGAAGAAGGATGGACGCATCAAAGTTTGTGTGGATTTTTGAAATCTCAAGAAGGCTAGTCCGAAAGATAACTTTCCACTACCGCACATTGACGTTTTGGTAGATAGTACAGCAGGGCATGCTCTTTTATCATTTATGAATGGTTTCTTCAGGTACAATCAAATCTTAATCGACCTTGAAGATAGAGAAAAGATGACATTCATTACACTGCGAGACACCTACTGTTACCACGTGATGCCATTCGATTTGAAGAATGCAGGGACAACCTATCAAAGGACTACAACTACCTTGTTGTATGACATGATACATAAGAAAGTTGAAGTGTATGTAGACGACATGATCGAGACGACCATATCATAGCACTGTAAAAATTATTTGAAAGGATCATGAAGTATAAGACGTGACTCGAGGGATAGCAATTATACCCGTATTCGCCCCACCCCCGCTTCCCTCGTCCTGATTTATACGGGTTTTCCCCGCACTCGTTAGGTAACGGGTAAGGGGCGGTATTTGCAACCCCGCCCCGTTTTTTTCAGCCCCGCCCCCGATTAAATAAATTAAATATATTTATTATATAAATGTGAATATAAATTTTATTTTTTAACAATATAATAGAATTAAAATACAAAAATATTATTCCTTTTTTTTACTTGTATTTTTTATTTTTTTTTGTTTTTAATTATAATCATTGATTAATATTATTATTTTAATATCTTATTATGTCATTATTGTAAGTATTAATTTATTTTTAAGTGAAAAATATATTTTTTGTTATGCCCCCGCCTCCGCCCCCGCCCCCGCACTCGCCATTTTCTCGACTATTTTTTTCCAACCCTGCGCCGCTAATAAACGGGGTCGGGGTGGGGAACACACCCCCACCCCAAACCCACCCCGTTGCCATCCCTACGTGGCTCTACCCACAGAAGAATGGCAGAAGAATTGGAAGGAAGAGCTTCTCTTATTCGATGAAAGATGACTACAAACTCTATTTCAAATATAAGGATACCAAATGAGTATAGCTCGTGCGTTCAACAAGAAATTCAAGACCCGAGCCTTGAGAGAATGTGACTTGATTTTTGAGGAGATCAGGGCTCCCGTATTTGATCCAAGAGGAAAGTTCAAGCTAAATTACGTTGGGGCGTATCAAGACTATTATGACCAGTGGTGCTGTAATCATCATGGATCTGGATGGTAATACGTTATCCACTCCAATCAACTTGGACCAGCTCAAAACAAATACTACCATTGAGAGAAAAATAAAAATAAGATAAAAGCTCATTGGGTTAAAAATCGAAAAGGTGACCCATGCAAAAGTTAGAGCAGCCCGCAAGGCAGAAAACCCAAAAGGGTAATCTTGGCAAAAGTTAGGACATCACAAATTGAGAGTATTAATACCCGAGACTGAACCAAGCTCAAACTACGTCATGACCCGATTTCACTTTCTTGGGATACGTAGGCAGCTTCTTTTATGGCCACCTTCTTTGTTTTAGCCATCTTTGAATCCGAGTAATGATCAACATAAATTTATCTTTGAGTTTTGATAATAAAGTTGTTTAATTACAAGAATCGAAAAGCTTTAAATAATTGAGAACTTCTTTTAGATAAACGTGAAGTTTTTATTATTTCAGCTGCAATCACAAGGTTTTAAAAATAAAGGGTGGACATGCAAGTCCCAAACTCTAAATAAAGAAAAAAGTTACAAACTCCTAAAAGAAAAATAGATCTATCAGATCTTCCTTCTCTTTGCTACTTGTTCTTCTCCATCTTCTTTGTTTTTGCTCTCTTTATCTGAACCAACCACGCCTTGTACTCCTCGAGGAGCTCAGTGTGAGGCAGCTCATGCATCTCCATCAGTGAACGAGATGGCCAAGCCTCCAGATAACGCGCCAGAAATGGGGCCTAAAGGGGAGATAAATTAATACGACCCCTTACACCGTGAAATGTGATCTGACCTCGACCAAACTGCCTCATGATCCGGTGTGAATAATAGAAGG
The DNA here is from genome assembly GCA_032270985.1 of Heliamphora pulchella. Lineage (NCBI taxonomy): Eukaryota > Viridiplantae > Streptophyta > Magnoliopsida > Ericales > Sarraceniaceae > Heliamphora > Heliamphora pulchella. Next base: position 12,693 of record JAULJZ010010605.1, on the reverse strand, counting down.
TGGATAGCTGTAAACTAATCAGCAAGACATCTGGATGGTCCATAATGGTCAAAGTTATAAAAGGGATCTACCACTAGTTGCACTGCCAAGTGATGTCTCTTCTAGTCTATAAAGGAAGATATTGTCTCCAAGCTGCCTCAGTAGTGCATATCGGGTAAAAAGGACGATAGATAAAGGCAACAGCGCTGTACTCTTTTGAATCCTATTTTTTTTAAAATTTACTTTCTCTATTAGACAGGTCTAAGAAAAGAGAAAAGTGGTAAAATTCGAGAAAAAATAGCAAAAAGAGAGAAGGCCAGTAAAAATCGAGAAAAATCGACAAAAGGAGAGAAGAGCAGAGAAAATGAGAGATTTGAGTTTTACTTGGAGAAACAGAGGACAACCAGCAAAAGATGTAGATAACATTAGGGTCTAGGCCAAAACTAGGGGCACAGAGTCTTTCCTTGCCCTTATTTGCTCAATAATGTCCACCAGAATAGTGATAACCCGGTCGTCACAGGAAACAAGAAGGTACCGGGCAAGCAGATAGAAGCACAAAACATAACGGTGCTGCAATTGGAATTTGAAGTCACCAAGGGAACCGATAGGGCAGAATCTGTGCCCAGTGAATCCCTATGGATGAAGAAAGAAATTTCTTCGCCAGTCAGGCCACAAGAATGCATAATGAACATGGAAGGTATTGGCATGAACTCCCGAGGGACGAGATTAAGAATGATGGTGAACTCCTCTACAGTGGGGCATAACTCTTCAAGACCAATGTAGAAACCATAAGCCCGTGGATTCTGAAAGCTGTGAGCAACCCTCAGCAATGATTCGTTGATCCACGCCCTGGTGCTCCAGGCAAACTTCTTTCAAATCCTAGTCATATGCGAAGCATTGTCTAGGTCCTAGGTTAATAAGACGATCCTTAGGTTCCCTAAGCACTGGTACGCTAGGAAAATATTTCAAACCCTAAAAGACTAGGCACCCTAAACTTTGGTGCACCAGGAAAATCCTTTTAGCTTTAAGTTCGTGTGTGTGTGATGATCCTTTGATTTTTGCGCGTCCTGGTAGAAGACTAAGAACCCTAAGCCCTGGTGCGCTAGGCAAGCCCAATCCTAGGTTCGTATGTGAGTGATGATTCTTAAGTTCTCTCCAAACCCTAGTCCATAAAGCATCTAGGTCCTAAGTTCAAAAGGTTTCTTAGATTTTTCTCCAAACCCTAGTCCATAAGGCGTCTAGGTCTTAAGTCCAGAATGTGTCTTAGGTTTTTCTTCAAACCCTAGTCCAGAAGGCGTCTAGGTCATAAGTTCAAAAGGTATCTTAGGTTCTCTCCAAACCCTAGTCCATAAGGCGTCTAGGTCCTAAGTTTAGAAGGTGTCTTAAGTTCTCATCAAACCCTAGTCCATAAGGCGTCTATGTCCTAAGTCTAAAAGGTGTCTTAGGTTTTTCTCCAAACCCTAGTCCATAAGGCGTCTAGGTCCTAAATTCATAAGGTGTCTTAGGTTTTTCTTCAAGCCCTAGTCTATAAGGCATTTAGGTTCTAAGTCGAGAAGGTGTCTTAGGTTCTCTCCAAGCCCTAGTCTATAAAGCGTCTATGTCCTAAGTTCAAAAGGTATCTTAAGTTTTTCTCCATACCCAAGTCCATAAAGCGTCTAAGTCCTAAGTTCAGAAAGTGTATTAGGTATTTCTCAAAACCCGGCGCCTATGTCCTAAGTTCAGAAGGTGCCCAGGTTCTCTCCAAACCCTAGTCTATAAGGTGTCTAGGACCTAAGCCCAAAAGGTGTCTTAAGTTTTTCTTCAAACCCTAGTCCATAAGGCGTCTAGGTTCTAAGTCCAGAAGGTGTCTTAGATTTTTCTCCAAACCCTAGTCCATAAGGCGTCTAGATTCTAAGTCCAGAATGTGTCTTAGGTTTTTCTCCAAACCCTAGTCCATAAAACGTCTAGGTCTTAAATCCGAAGGTGTCTTAGGTTCTCTCCAAACCCAAGTCCACAAGGCGTTTAGGTCCTAAGTCCAAAAGGTGTCTTAGGTTTTTCTCCAAACCCTAGTCCATAAGGCGTCTAGGTCCTAAGTCCAGAAGGTGTCTTAGGTTCTCTCCAAATCCTAGTCTACAAGGCATCTAGGTCCTAAGTTCAGAAGGTGTCTTAGGTTTTTCTTCAAACTCTAGTCCATAAGGCGTCTAGGTCCTAAGTTTAGAAGGCGTCTTAGGTTTCTCAAGCCCTGCTCCTCAGGCACCCTAAGTCCAGAAGGCATCTTCGATTTTCTAAGCCCTAGTCCGCTAGGCATCCTATGTTTCAAGCCCTGATCCTCAGGTACCCTAAGTTCAAAAGGCGTCTTAGGCTTTTTAAGCCATGTTCCCCAGGAACCCTATGCCCTGCTCCCCATGCACCTATGTCATCATTGCTTTTTATGTGTTTTTAATGCTCATATGATTGTTTGTTTACCTTGTTTTTTGGGATTTAAAAAAAATAATTTTAAAGTACTGACTTGACTTTTTGTTATTATTTTTTATCCTGTGCTTCGTCTCGAATTCTTTGGTCTTGACTTGACCTATTAATTCATGATTATCCTTCTAGGTAAAAGTAATTTTAAGCCTTAACTCAGCTTTTAATTATTTTTATCCTGTGTTTCGTTTTGAGTTTTTAGATCTTGACTCGACCTATTAATTCGTGGTTATTTTCCCAGTTAAGATAATTTTTGGGATTTTGACTCAATCCTTTTAATTATTTTATTTTCGGTTGAGTTCTTAGATCTTGACTCAATCTTTAACTTGTTTGTTTAGGCTCCCTTTAGATCTTGACTCAATCTTTAAGAGTTGTTTGATCATATCAGTGTTTGCATCATTTGCGTCATGTTTACATTTGCTTCATGTTAACGTTTGCCTCATAGCATCTGCATCATGTTTAGTATCTTGCATATGTGTATTTGCCCCATGAACTACGTTTTGATCTGATCCCAAGCAAAGGGGTACGTAGGCAGCTTGATAAAAATTCGAGTACGACCAACATCATATGCATGCTTATGTGTTTGTGGCTTAAGATTGATGGCTCGATCAAATGGATATTGTCTCTGGGTCTTTGATATAACCTGCATCATGTGTTACTATGCAAGTTATATCAAAGAAGGGCAACTGTAGACACCCCAATTTGACTCCGCCTAATCTTAGGTTGATCCAGGTGAATTCGATGATAAAAATAAGTGGAATGGTACTTCACAATCCTCAAAAAATGATCCAAGCTCAGTATTTGAACCCAATGGTCAAAACCTTCAAACCAGTGAAATCATCATTGAACCGCCATGTTGGAACCTTGCGGTCGCCATGTTTATTATGGCGCTCGCCATTAGAACCTCTTAGAAACCCTAACCAGAAGCAGCGACCGCCACATTGAACCTTGGGGTCACCAACTCTATTGTGGCAACCGCCAGTAGAACCTCTTGAAAACTATACTTTTTGTGGTGACCGCCATATTCAAATTGGTGACCGCCGACTCTAAATGGCTTGACGTGTCCCAAAACGTGTCAATATCTCATTGGTTGAAGAATTCTATAAATACCGTACCCCCTGGTACATTTTCAAGATAGAAGAATTGTGAGAGAAACTCTGTCGAAGCATCAAGAGAGTACGTGCCCCAACGCCGAAACTCTGCTAAAGCACTGAAAACCGAACCTCTGATACTGAAACTCTTAAACCCTAACTTGGATTGGATCATCGCTTGAGGATTAAACTGTCAATCACTATTTCCCGACTCGAGGATTCACTAGAGATCCAGGTATTCTGTTTGGATCTCCGCTCTTTCTCTCTCCATTTCTCATCTCTTTGGAGTGACTGGGTTAATTTGATTTTTTATCTTGCATATGCTCTTTACATTGCTTATATAGTTGTTTAGTTATCAGATTTCGTTTGGTTTATAATTAATGTGTTTAGTTTGGTAAATTGGTTGAATTCATATTATAACTCAAATTTTAGCTTGTTTGTTTAGTTTGTTTGCTTCACTCACATTGCACACTTTTCCTAAATTTGTTAATTCATTAATTAGTACTAATATAATTGACAATACGACTAACGGTGTCGTTATTGTTATAATTCAAATACTTACATACATATGGTTGTAATTATCAATATTATATTCATATTTTGTATTTCTTAGTTAACGGCTATTACATTGCTATGTAATTGTAATATTTTGTAATGCATTCAATTTTCTCATCAAATCTTTTAATGATTAATTTAAGCTAGTTAGTTTAGTTTAGTTTAATTTTCTTAATTTAAACTTGTTAGTTTAATTTTCAAATAATATTTTCAAATAGTGTTAATTTTAATTTCTTAGTTTTTAGTATTTTTCCTTTTCTTTTAAAACCTTTTGTCTTTGATTTAATTTTTTTTAAACCTTCCTTTTGTTTTTTTTTCTTTTAACTAAAATCTTTAAGCTTTCTTTTGTCAAATCAGTATACAAAATCCTTACTGTTAATTTCATTGTTAGTAAATTTTTTTTAATATAGGATTTTAATGTACCTTTTATTTTAGTTTAGTATTTCTCTTTACTAAGAATTTAATCATGTTAATAGTAATCTAGATTATTTTGGTAATATGCATGTTTTAGTTACTTTCTTTAAAATTATGATTTAGAATAACTTAGGTTATTTTAGGTTATTTATCCATTTTAGCATTATTGTTTTTGGTTACCTTTAGCATGTTTTCTATTCTTAGTGGTATTGTTGCATGCGGTTTACTTCATGTATCTTTTAGTTGGAAATTGCATGTCGTAAGATTTAGAATTTTCTTTTCTTATTTACTTTGTTTTGGCATTCTATATGCATATGTTATATATTTTCTATATTTAATTTTGGATATTCTCTCTTCGTCTCTATTTTCTGTATTTGCGTGCATCTGATAAATCTTATTAAGAATAAATGATGATTAGTAGAGGCCAATCTTGTAGTTGGACGAATGGGATGCCTAACACCTTCTCTGATTTGTACCTTAGCTCCTAAATCCTTTTTCTTTGGTTAACGTTTTAAAGACCAATGGCCCATTTTTGTTTTTCATCATTTTTTCAAAAACTAAGTTGCGACTCTATTTTTAACAAAAAGAAATTTTCAAAGTTTAGTTTTCAAAGTGTTCAAATATTTTACAAATATTTCTTAAAATTTCTTATTTTTGAACTCAAAACCCCAAAATTTCGGCACTACAGGTAGCCATACTTAAGTCTATCTAGATTCTCTTATCCATTACTGCTCATTTCGATTACGAAATTTGATAAATAAATGTCAAGACAGCTTTCCTTAATGGAAATCTTAACGAGTGTATCTATATGGTACAACTAGACAGTTTCATAACAACGGACCAGGAGCACATGTTGTGAAAGCTTAAGAGATCTATTTATGGACTTAAGTAGGTATCGAGATCTTAGAATACTCGGTTTGATAAAGCCATAAATTCTTATGATTTTGATCAAAGTCCAGATGAGTCCTGTGCGTACAAGAAGTGTGACGAAAGCATGTTGGTCTTTCTAGTACTTTATGTAGATGATATCTTACTTATTGAAAACGATGTGAAGGTCGATAAAAGTATGGTTATCTAGGCTGTTCAATATGAAGGATTTGAAAAAAGTTAGTTACAACCTTGGGATTAAGCTTTTACGAGATCGAAAACAAAGGATGTTACGCTTATCACAAGCAAAGTATATCGATGACATCTTTGCTTGTTTTAGCATACAGGATTCCAAGAAAGGATTTCTCTTTTTCAGACATGAAATCACTCTATCCAAAGATCAATGTCCTAAGACACCTGATGAGATAGAGAAGATGAAAGCGATTCCTTATGCTTCGACAGTAGGAAGCCTAATGTATGTTATGCTTTGTACAAGACCCGACATCAGTTTTGCCGTTGGCATGATTTGTAGATATCAGTCTAACCTGGGGTAGGAGCATTGAACTGCGGTAAAAAATATAATCAAGTACATAAAAAAGACTAAAGATTATATGTTGGTTTATTAGGCAGATAGTCTAGTACCTTTGGGGCACAAAGACTCGGACTTCCAATCAAACAAAGATTTTCGTAAGTCAATTTCAGGATATGTGTTTACTTTGGGAGATGGAGCTATAAGTTGGAGGAGTATCAAGCAGTCCTGCATTGTTGATTCCACCATGGAGGCCGAGTACATGGCAGCATTTGAAGCAACCAAGGAGGCCCTTCGGTTAAGGAACTTCCTGTTGAATCTAGATGTGGTGCCTTCAATTCAGTCGGCTATTACACTTTATTATGACAATAGCAGAGTGGTTGTAAACTCGAAGGAGTCAAGAGTCCACAAGAAAAAAAAGTACATTGAGCGTACGTTTCACCTGGTACGAGAAATTATACAGAGGGGTGATGTTGATTTGACCAAGATTGCATCATAAGACAACTTTGTATATCCTTTTATAAAGAGCCTACCGACTAAGACTTTTGACAGTCATGTAGAGGGTATGAGAGTCAGATATATGGTAGCATAGTTTTGAGTATAAGTGGAAGATTGTCAGGGTTGTATACTAAAAATTATAGATTTTGTTAGTTTTAGTATTTAATTTTAGTTTTTTAATAAAATTATTTTTTTATTTTATAAGAATCTTAATGAGTAATGTATGCAATATCATTTCTTCAAATGTTATGTATGGTTGTCTTTTATTTTGTACAGTATTTAATCTAGTTGTAGAGTTCGATTTGCACACAGAAGATCTGATTATAGGTTCTTGCAGAATATAAGTTAGTTCACAGTTTAAATGGAATTGGACAAACCATTGGTACGACTGTAGCACAGAGTTTTAGTAGGCCTGTTTTGGTTACGGGAAACAGATAATAGCGTCGTTTATTGTTTCGACTCTCTGTACTAATACAATTTGTGTGTATTGAATATGACCAAATTGAGATAATTAATTTTATAATGACTATATAAATTAATTCATACTCCAAGGTTATTATAAGTGTTTATACTCTTAATCCCAAACTAATTATTATTTGCGTATATTTAATATTCGTTGTTTTGATTGATTAGAGAGTGTGATCTTTTATGGGTTAATAGCCCCGGTGAATTGGATAGTGGTATTAATTATATGATGAATATTAATTATTAACGGAATTCACGTCCCGATTGTTCGAGATTGACGATACCCTCTTAAGAAAACTTACAAGTTTTAACCGGGTCAAATCCTGCAGTTGAATTTAATTATTCAGCAGTCAAATAAGTTAAGCAGAAGGGTTTAAAAAATTTTAAGCAACCGATTAAATTAAATTATCAGTAATTAAACTTAATTGGCGGGCATAAAAATTTTTAACGTGGACCGATGAGTTAAGCATTTAATAACATGAGCTCAATTGCAATTGATCTTGAGATTACGGCTAGAAGTACGGTTATAGTTTTTTAGTGGTATGAACTGTAATTTAGTATTTTATAAAAATTACAGAAACTGCTATAATGTTTTCATAATTTTAGAAACCGCTGAGAGATATGCATAGTTGCAGAAACCGCTGAAAAGGTATCCAAGTCACACTAGGAGTTTATGTCATAATTACTTCATAGGTCCCTACTATAGCTTATGAATATGTGGGTAGGCTGAACCAATTTCTGTTATTGCCTTTCAAGACTAAGATTGATCAGGTTCTGCCGGTGCCAGTTCTCGAAGGATCGTAGTCCACATTACGTTCAGGAATCACATCGAAAATACAATAGAAGGTTTGTTCAGAGCTTCTATCAGGAGAATCAAAGTTCGTAGTTAAAGAAATGATCGAAATGTATTCATCTAAATTAACTATGGTGGCATAGGTTTTCTTTTGATCGCTCGACATTAAAAAGTTTTTTATCTGGAGCCTTCGGGACATAGATTTTCGATGTAAAAGTATTTATTTATTTTTAAATATTATTTAAAATATTTAAGAACAAGTTTGAGAGTCCAAGAACACGAAGAATGAGCAACGGCATAACTACTGGTTCCGGTGATGGTTTCAAGAGTTTTCGGACCACGGATTGTGGTGGTTTTTCCACGATTTTGTAACAGGTTTTTCAGTAAGTTTTTGAAAATTTTATGCAAGTTTCTACAAATTTTATGCATTGGAAACAACAGCAAAATAGGCCCCAAAACAGTCGGAAAAAACCAACAAAAATAGCCCCCACCGACAGCTTCGGCTGCGGCGACTACGGAGCCGATTTTGGTGGTTTTTTGTGACAATTTTGGGACTGATTTTTGAGCAGTTTTTTAGACATAATACAGCAGTAAAACAGGTTGGAAAAATAGTCCAAAACAGTGGAAAAAGTGTAGCAAAAAGCGGCACGAAAATAGCGGCAATAGGCGGCAGCGGCAGCGGCTGTCCGAGGCTGTTTTGGGGGCCATTTTTTAGCTTTTTAGCACTATTTTCAAGGCATTCTTTAGGGTAATATGTGGCAGTATATTAGTGTTAAAAACAGTAGGAAACGGGAGCTGGAACAATCACAGAACAGCGGCAAAAGTAGTAGCGGTGACTAATGCGGCGGCATAGCCACTTCTGGGCTCATCGAAAGCTGTTTTAGAGGCTTTTTTTGTTTTAATTTTTTAACATAAAATAGTTTTTTCTGTAAGCTATTTTTTAGAAAAAACCAAGACAAAAATAAATTTCAGGGGTGGCGGCAAAAGCCATTAGAAGCGGCGGCAGTGGTGCAGTGCCGACGGCAGTAGTGGCTTGGTTCAAGGTCTCCCGGGACTGTTTTCTCGAGATATCTATAACACTACGAATGGATGAATCCTTGTTCAATTCTAATAAGAATAAGTAGCTTTCTGCAGCGATTGAAAGACTGAAAGCTTATCTGGATAATAGAACTTAAAATTCGATGGAGTTTCACCTCGATCATAAAATCGAGTGATATTTATATTATTTATTTATTTATATAAACTGTGTAGATAATAAATATTGGTTTTATATTTTCTATTTAATTTAATTAATTAAAAAAAATTTGATTTTATTTAATATTTTGTAAATAAAAATAAAATAAAATTTTTTTTAATCAAAAATTTTTTAATTAAATGAAAATTTTTTAGATATTTTATTTTTTTACAAAATAACACGTTTAAGATGATTTTTTAATAAATCAATTATCTTAAAAAAATATAAAAATTAATTTCAAATTTTTAGATTAATTAAATGAAAAAGGTTTAATTTTAATAAGTTGTTATTTTTTTTAAAAATGTAATAACCCGTACATGAATGCCTTTTCAATACCTTAATTATAAAGTAAAAGGAAAACTGTACATTCAATTGTTTTTACATAATAAAACACGAAAAAAATAGTTTAAAAAAAATCAAAATCTTTTGGATTGTATGGTTTTTTAAAATTAATAAATTTATTTTAATTGAACAGTTTTTATAACCTTCAAAATATTTTAAAAAACTAAGTGCGAGAGAAAATTTATTTACAGATAAATCTCGTGGTCTTCATCACTAGTTTGTAGGTTATGTAATTAATTTTGCGTGTTGGCAGTAAGACCTTCCTTCCCATCGGACATAATCAATTACAGTATAGCTAGTATGAACCTCTTTTAGGAATAATTCTAGATAATTATTAATGTGAATCACTTGTCCATCTAAAGGGTTCATTGCGAAGTGATTGATTCGGGATTAGGTGGTGGTTAACACTTAGCTATAAATAATAATATCATCTCTATCTGAGTCAATGCTATTATTTACTAGATCAAAATTATGTCAACTATTTAATTTTATTTAGTATGATATGTTACCTAGATAGTAAAATTAATTGGAATTGACCTGTCTGGATAAACGATGAATAGTAGACATTCTCCCATCGAGGTATGCTATTCACAGGGTACCAGGCTACTGGCGATTTATTTTTAAAATGGCAAAGGGAACCAATTTAAAATAAAATTTAAAGTTTTTGCTCGGCGTAATTAATGATTTTTAAATATGTGATTCTAAAGTTTTAAAATGGCTTTCAATTCACTCGCGATCATACTCAAAGAAAACAAACTAACATGACCAAACTATGTAGACTGAAAAAAAAAATGGATATTATCTTAACTGCTGACAAATTTATATTATCTGAGATATGTCCACCAATATCTGATGAGGGGGTGACCAAATAAAAAATTCAAGCTTATTAGAAGTGGCAAAAAGTTGATAAGATGGTTCGCTGTTACATTTTAGCTTCTACGTCAAATGTATTGCAGTATCAGCATCAGTCTATGCCTAGTGCCTATAACGTGATTATGAACCTCAAAGAAATATTCAGGGATCAAAATCATTCTGCTAGGCAGGTGGCCATAAAATCTCTGATAAATATAAGTATTGCTGAAAGTTTCCCAGTTAGGGATCATGTTCTGAAGATGGTCGGTCATCTGAATGAACTGCAGGTCCTAGGAGCTGAGATTGACGAGGAAATCTAGGTCGATATCATACTCCAGTCACTGCCTGATAGCTTTAAGCAGTTCTGCCTAAATTATTCCATGAATAAGCTCAGTTTTTAATTAGCAGAACTTCTTAAAGAACTTCAAGCAATCAAAGGTGTTCTTATGAAGCCAGGTACTGTACATGTGACTAAAAAAGATTCTTCCTCCAAGCCGAAAGACAAGAAAAAGGAAAAAGTTCAAAAATAGGGAGGCATAGGTCCAAAAGCTGGTGTGAAGAAGCCGAAAGGCAAGTGGTATTACTGTAACCAATTTGGGTATTGAAAAAAGCAGTGTTCAGTTTTTCTCAATAAGAAGAACAAGGTAATTTCTGTTCATTAGTGGTTGAAACATGTTTAACGGTGTTATCTATCATACCTAGTGTATAGATATGGGAGAAACTAATCATATCTGTAATTCTTTGCATAAATACCGGGAAACCAGGCATCTCAGTGAGGGAGACATTTACCTACATATGGGTAATAATACTAGAGTGGCAACAGTTGCAATAGGTGATGTCACTCTTAGTTTTAGTAGAGATAGGATTTTAATTTTAAAAGATTATCTTTAATTTCGATTTCTAATTTAATAAAGATCAAATATTCTATTCATTTAATGACTCTGTGGTTATTAAAAAAAATAAACGTTTTATTTGTTCTGGTATATTGGTGGATGATTTATATGTTATATCTCCTATCTCTCATACACTTCAACTAACTGAATTGAATTGCACATCTAATTTACCATATAAGAGAAAGGATCATTCTTTAATGAACTAAATATTTCTTTGGCACTTACGCTTGAGTCATATTAATCTAAAAAGGATAAATATACTGGTAGAAGATGGACCATTGAGTTCATTAGAAGTGGAGGCACTTTCAGTCTGTGAGTCCTACTTAGAGGGTAAAATGACCGAGTGACCTTTTCGGCCAAAGGCTATTGAGCTAAAAAACCGCTGGAACTGGTTTACTCTGATATGTGTGGTCCTCTAACTATTTGGGTTAGAGGTGGTTTTAAGTATTTCGTCAGTTTCATTGATGATTACTTAATGCATGAATACATTTACTTGAAGCACTATAAGTCTGAATGTTTTGAGAAATTCAAAGAATTTAAGGTGAAGAAGGAGAAGCGTCTAGGTAAAAGTATTAAATCTATACGATCCAACCGTGGTGGCAAGTACCTCTTTGGAGAGTTTAGGAACTACTTGTAGTCAAAAGGGATTATATCCCAGCTATTGCACTGACCACTCCGCAACAGAATTGTGTACCAAAAAGAAAGAATAGGACTATTATGGAGATGGTAAGGTCGATGGTGAGTTATTCAAAATCATCCGATTTGTTTGAGGACTCGCATTAGAGACAAGGGATTATATTATGAACTTAGAATCATCTAAGTCAACACCTTTGACTCCCACAGAGTTATGGACCAGGCATAAGCCTAGTCTGAGACATATTCGAATTTGGGGTGTCTAGCACATGTACTGAAAGAGAACACGGGTAAGTTAGAATCGAAGATAGATGTATGTTTCTTTGTCAGGTATCCCAAGGAAACGAAGTGTAATTTATTTTATAATCCTAAGAATCAGAAGCTCATTGTTAGCACCAATGCCCGATTCTTGGAAGATAATTATATTATGGACCACATGCCCAAAAGCAAAATTATTCTAGAAGAAATGAGAGAAAATACCAGTAGAACGGAAGAGAAACCACAAGTCACTGATATCCCATTGTCTCGTCGTAGTGGAAAGATTATTGGGGCAGGTAAAGATCGTGAACAAGATGCTATCATTAACATGCCAGACGAGCATGTGGGTACTGGTGCGCAGGGTTCAGATTCTGCATAACGCATTACTGCTAATACACAGACGCAGGTAGTGACTCATCATAGTGAGAGGGTTGTTCATCAATCCGATCAATATATGTTCTTAGAAGAGTCTTTTGATAGGATCCCAGTTAAGCAAGATATCAAACCCTGTAAATACAACGAAGTACTCCAAGATAAAGATGCAAATATTTGGCAAAAGGCTATAAATTTAGAGATAAAATCTATGTATTTCAATTAGGTCTTAAAACTTGTAGAACCATCTAAAAGGATAAAATCCATTGGATGTAAGTGGATCTATAAGAAGAAAAGAGAAGCATACGGGAAGGTTAAAACCTTCAAAACTAGACTTGTTGTAAAAGGGTTCACTCAAAAAGAAGGCATCGATTATGAGGAAACCTTTTCTCCGGTAGCCATGCTTAAGTCTATCTGGATTCTCTTATCCATTGCGGCTCATTTCGATTACGAAATTTGAAAAATGAATGTCA
>JAULJZ010010594.1:0-16457 GCA_032270985.1 Heliamphora pulchella | reverse complement strand
TGTCGAATCTGAGTTGGATCCATTAAGGGAGTCATGCAGGTCACAAACAAATTATAAGAGAAACTAAGTTAAAATACAACACACCAACCTATAACAATTTTACACGACCATTCTTTCATTGTAAAGTAGGGAGTTTAGACCTGACAGAAGAAAAGAGGAAAGACCAGGATGAAGAATTTAAAAATAAAAGCTTCATTTCACTTGAAGCTCATACATTTCAAACTACAAAATGGCATTACAACACTAAGAATTTGAAAAACACCCTTAGTTGTCCAATGTCCCACTCGAATATTTTCAACTATAATATGGCATTATAGTGGTAAAAATTGGAAAAACTCCACAAACTTCGATATTTACAACAATTGGGAAAAAAATAAGAAGAAAACTCTCTCTGAGAATATGGAGAGAGAGGGTAGCGGGGTTAGGTAACCCTACTTGATATTGCAACTTCATGATTGTATACTTGATAGTCTCAAAAAGAGATGGATCACCTCTATAGGAACATACCTAATTTAGTCCATAACATATTATCGCTTTTTGCTCTTAGTCTTGGTAATCCTTGTTTTGCACAATTCGTTAGGCGGCTTCCAGATGATATCCTCGAGATTGTCGCAGAAGTTCTTGTAAAACTGGAATACAGATAAGTGTGTAACTCAGTACCCTGAATCCGAATCCCATTTTTCGAAGAACAAAACAAAGGAAGAAAGAAAGAAAAAAAGAAAGAGAGAAAAAGAATGGGGAGGAGGATATCGCAATAATCATGTTGAGCAGGAAGGACAAGCTAAAAATGGAGAGCAATATTTATATGCAAATATGTTCAGTTGTTGGCAACAAGAACAAATGGAGCAACTAACCTTGATGTATTCAACTGCATCTCCAGAAACTTTCTGAATGTCAACCATCAAGAATGTAGGAGCAACTTCAAATACCTGTTTATAAAATGAATTAGTATCTATAAAATATCACGAGTGACGCAAAGTGATTATGAAGTTATGAACGGCTGAGAATGTACTTCAAGAATGACTGAAAAATGTGACGTCTTATTTGCCGAAAGGCCTTCCACCCTCATCTGAAAATGAATAAAGAAGATTCAGTTTTATGTTTTCAGGACTACTGGTGAAATTTATTTCCAAGGAATCAACAGGAAATGAAAACCGAAAATAAAATAAGGCATGAACTCCTTCACATGTTACTTAGACAATCAATTTCTAGAGACATCGAAGTAAAAGGCAAGTAGAATGAAGTTGGCCAACTTTACCAAAGTTCTAAACAAGATACCAAACTCCCAAGTGGTCTACCTTAAAATTACGAATGTGTGTCTTAAAACCCATCGATTGTGCAACTACTTCCATACTCGATAAAACCACCTTTGCGGGTTTCTGGGAAATGAAGCGTGTTTGATGCTTCACAGAGTCCTGTCAAGAAGGGCAAGAAATTCAAAATATGACAAATTATGGAACGAAGACACGAGACATTGAAATGGTGTAGTATAAAAAAAAGTAAGTTGACGAAGCATCATGCTCCTAACGACAGTGCCAGGAATTGGCAAATTTGAAAAAGATTGGCAACTGACAGAAAGTGCCACTAGATATGGAAAATAACAAAGAAGTTTGGCTGTGTGAGATTGCTTGGTAATCAAATACAAGCAACTGAAGTGGAATTAACAAATTCATTACTCATACCTTCCGACGATCAAACATTGCTGAAAGGTTTAAACCTCCAGAAAGAATAATTAGGTCAAATGCATTAAGAGTCAGAGGACCCGCATGCTCATTCCTGTATTTCTCATCAGTCTGTTCTTCCTGCAAAACACCATGAACGTGTCACACGTGTGGCAAATCCATAATAAACGCCCAATGACTTTCAACAAAAGACCTGACACTGACATTACCAGCTTTGAATGAAAGAGGCCCTCCCTCTATAATCAGCTAAGAAGACCAAATTACCGTTACAGTGGATAATAGAACCTACGGTTTCAACAGTGAAGTTTACTCCTTTCATAAACCTATCTTAAAGTAGGTGTCTTCTTTATTCTACACGAGAAGGCACAACTCCCCAGCCTCAAATAATATGAAATATAGAATATAGAAAACAAAATGACCAATGATAAAGAAGAACATGAGACGACTGTGCTCTAGAACATTTCCAAGAGTTCTAACACCCATCTACATCTATGTAAGCCTGGAAGCAGGTATCTCGATATTATACATTTCATGTAACAACATTCAAGTTTGTATGCTTGCAATATCTCTCATGAGCATATGTACGTGTATAAATACATGAAAACTAAGTGTGTAGTGTCAAAGCAAAAATGTACCGATGTGAGGGTTGTGGGAATCGAGGATGTCCCAGAAAATACAACATTTTTGCAGCCATTGAAGCCATTGGATAGTGCCAGATTCTATCCAGACAACCACATTCTGCAGAATGTTCCAAAGTACTGAAGTTGATAACTGGTGGCAATCCACAATCTTTCATGTTCTAACATTAACCCGAAAAGAGAAGGAATGGATTGGAGAATTATTAACTCATTAATCTTCCCATTTCTGGATTCAGAGCACAAGCAACTTAAGAGTAGAAAGATCCACAACAAAGAACAAATTGATGCTGCCACTAATTTTACCTAAAAGCCTTACTTAGGGAATGGTAACTTGGTTTAATTTGGAACATAACATAAAATCCTTGAATATCTAGAATTTGGGAATTGTCGAAGTGAAGATCCCCCAAGTTAGAATTCAAAAATCCAAATGATATGAAAGAGAAACAGATATTGAAACTGATGCGAACCTCGGGATCATCAAAAACAGCATTAACATCGTCCAGATTAACATCTTCATACTCAATAAGTTTGACAGGAACATAATCCTTTGTAAACCACTCATCATTCCTAATCTCTTCCATTCGAATACGCTGCATAGAGAGAGAGACCGGGGGGGGGTGGGGTGGGTGGGGGGGTGTCAGTGACTCAGTGCCAACCAATTGAGCAATTAAATCCAATACACATAAAAGAAGCTTGAGAAATATGTACCAAAATAAAGGAAGGCAGGCACAGTAGAGTTTCAAAATTAAGAAGAATGTTCATGTTCATATTTGGTCATCATATCAGATTAGCAAGGGCAAATAGAACTCAGGAAAAAATCTTCCAGGAGACAAAAATAGCAATATCGATAGGTATAATACAAGATTATCAACTATTTCTTTTTGATAAGTAATTATAGAGATCCAAAGTTTATGAAAAATAAGCATGTTCCTACACATTCGTGATAGCAATCGCATAAGCATTGAATTAATTGCGAATAGAAAACACATTATCGATTAAATAAAATAGCAAGAGTCTGAAGTATAATTCTGAAAGCATGCATTGGTAGCTCAACAAAGCCATAAAAAATGGAACGAACTATAGTGTAATGCAATCATTCCAATCGGGATGACCAAGTGATGAAGGGATAATTAGATTTCCATGCACCATTAGTGCACCCCATTTGGCATCACAAAAGGGACTCATTGTTAACCAAAAGAGATCCAAAATAAATCATTTTGTAGCGGTAGGGTCCCCTTGGGGTTATGAAAGATATTTTCTCCTGGTAGTCCGGGCAGAGAGCTATTTGGTGATGGCCCATGTAGGCGCCCAACAAACTCATCTTCTCATGCCTTGCTGCGGAATCAACAAGCTGATCTATTTTGCGCTAAGGAAAACAGTCTTTGAGGCAAGCTTTGTTGAGGTTAGTAAAATCAAGTCCACACAGACCCTCCACTTTCTATTCTTCTTCTTGACCACCACCATGTTGGAGGATACTGGACCTCTCTAATGGTGTCTGCCTCCAATAGTTTGTCAACCTCTTCTACCATGGCTTCGTAGTGGTTAAAGTTCAAACTAAATGATAAGAATTTTGAAAGAGACGGGAAAAAGACCTATACGCACAACAATTTTTGCCTAATTCTGAGACACATCAGTATGCAGATTTCTTGAAAAAAATAATATTAAGCATTAGAAGTATTTCCAACACACGATTTACCTTTTTGAAGGCACACGTGCCAATAAAAAAACAAGACCGAGTACATTTTGTTTGGTCCAGACTTGAATTAAAGGAAAGATGGGAAGCATGTTCACCTGTATATTGTATAGTAATCCAAGAGAATGACAATGATGAATACTAGAAACAAAGCTGGCTTCTATCAACATAAAATTAACATGTTTTGTCAAAGACTGAATTACCAAATGCTCTTTCAATGAGTACATATGATTCTTTTTACTAATTACAATAAGCACAAGCATGAATGTGTTCTACAGTAACCAACTTGGCAATCCTTATGGAGTTTTTTTCAGTTGAGATAATGCCATACACATCAGTATGTTTCAATGCATAGCCCTATAATTATATTGTACTTCAGCTTCAATGGTAGTTAAAAGGCATAACAATTTTGGCATCAGACAACAACTACACATTTCTTTTTCTGACCATGTTCAATAAGATAATAAAGCAACCAGGGCAGTGCAAAATAGCATCGAATGACTAATGTCTGCCAAACAGCTAATACTTACAGTTTCAGGATTTGGATCTAAAATTCGGTGTATTAAAGATTTTGCTCCTACGGGAAACCATGATGGGCACGAAAATTCTGCTTTCTCTATCTGCAGAAAATAGTCACAAGAAATAACAGTGAGATGAGCAGGCATGCTAAAAAAAACACAGAATGAGGATCTTCATCCCACAAAAGCTAATACCTATTAGCTAATGGCTAAACAACATTTAGGAACATACGTATAAAACATTTTCTTCATTAGCAAATACAAATGCACGCACTTCCACACATTGTTCTTGGCAAGGTTTGAACCCCTCAAGTCCCATTTGGGAGAGTTACCCAAATGTGGAGAAGCAAAGGACATAAAGATGAGTACCACGCTAACAATTAAGGAGTGAACAAGGACATAAAACCATTGATTTCTCTTTTCCTTTCTTTTTTCTCTGGGAGGTTTACCCTGATATTCTGACATTTCACTTTCCATCCATATATGATTCAGACTGATGGAAAACATGTACGGGAAATGAATGTAGGTTAAACAAGGATTTTGAAGTGGATAACTGGTGTTCCAAGAAAAAAATGAACTAAGGAACGAATGTTTGGGAGAAATTAGAAATGGCACCAATTGAAGAAAAAATGGGGGGACACCAATTGAGATGGTGTGACCATGCGAAACGTAGACCAACAAGCACGCCAATATGAATTTAGGGTTTGAAGAAAAAAGTAGAGATGGAAAAGAAGAAAAGAGATGAGAAAAAGGGTTCAGAAAAATTAATTAGCCTCCTTCACCCACGCTACCTTTTATATATTATTAAGTCAATGATAATTACAAGAATACCATTAAGGAAATAAAGTAAAATAGAAAAGTATCACTCTTAACACTCCCCCTTAAGCTGAAGCATAAATATCAAGCATGTCCAGCTTGATAAGTAAGCGATGAAAAGTAGAACGCAGCAATAGCTTCGTACGAGTATCACCCAATTGGTCTTCCGAGCGGATATAAGGAGTGGCAATCTGTTTATATAATAGCAAATCCCAAATGAAGTGACAATCAATTTCAATATGTTTAGTGCGCTCATGGAACACTGGATTATTAGCAATAAAAATAGCGGCCTGATTGTCACAAAACATTCGCATTGGAAATGGAGTAGAGATGCCAAAATCCCGAAGAAAAAAACAAACCCACAGCATTTCGGAGGCAGTGTGAGCCATTGCCAATATTCAACCTCAGTACTGGAACAAGCCACCACACTTTGTTTCTTATTGGGCCAAGTAACCAAATTGCCACCAAGTAGGGTATAATAGCTAGACGTAGAGCGCCTATCAGATCGGCTACAGCCCAATCAACATCACTAAATCCGATGACAATCAAAGAATCAAATGGTTGATAAAGTAAGCCACGGCCTGGAGCACTTTTTAAATAACGTAAGATACGACAAACAACCTTAAAATGTTGTTGCCGAGGAGCATGCATAAACTGGCTCACAACACTAACTGCAAAAGTAATGTCCGGGCGAATAACAATGAGATAGATTAACTTGCCAACCAAGCGTCGATATCAACCAGGATCATAAAAAATATTGCCATGTTCAGCATTAAGTTTAACAGTAGAGTCCATGGGAGTATCAACTGGCCGAGCACCAAGAAGACCAGTTTCAGAAAGAAGATTAACGACATATTTCTGTTGAGAAAGAGAAATGCCCTTAGAAGAACAAGCAACCTCAATCCCAAGAGAATAACGAAGAGCACCCAATTCTTTAGTATGAAATTGTGTGGCCAAGTGATTTTTCAGATCAAGAATGCCAATAGCATCATCACCCAAAGAAAAATATCATCAACGTATATAATCAACACAATAGTGCCTCCAAAAGAGTAACAAATAAAGATCAAGTGATTAGATGCAGAACGGTGAAAGCCATAGGTAAGGATAACAGAGCTGAACCGATCAAACCTAGCACGGGGAGATTGTTTTAAGCCATAAAGTGCCTAATGCAAATGACACACAAGATGAGCACTACCATCAGGCGGCTGGTCCATATAAACCTCTTCCTGAAGGTCGCCATGAAGAAAGGAATTTTTAATATCAAGTTGATATAAGGGACAAGAACGACTAATCGCAACAAAAAGAAGGATGCGAACTGAGTTAAGACGAGCCATAGGAGAAAAGATTTCTAAGTAATCAACACCGTAGGTCTGAGTGTACCCCTTAGCAACCAACCGAGCCTTACGGCGCTCAACAGACCCATCGGGAAGGTATTTCATGATGTATACTCAGCGGCAACCCACAACTTGCTTCCCCGAGAGAAGAGAAGTAAGTTCCCAAGTGTGATTCTGATGAAGAGCTCTCATTTCCTCATCCATAGCAATTTTTCATCCAAACATAGACAGGGCCTGTTTATAAGATGAAGGAACAGAAATAGACGACAAGATAAAAGCAAAAGAATAGAGAGAAGGAGAGAGACGATCATAGGACAAAAAATTAGCTATAGAATGTTGAGTACTAGCACGCTTACCACGACGCAAGGCAATAGGAAAGTTAGAGAAGGCAAATGGAGGGGTGATGACGTAGGAGCCTCAACCAAAGAAGATGATGACTCCGGGCCATAAGGAACAACCTGTCGAACACTAAATCACTGATATACCTACAAATGAGAAGTAGGGAAAGAGGAAGGAGAGGGCATAGAAATAGGTAAAGGTAGAGTAGGAGAACTGGAGAAGAATTAGACTCTCCCTCACAACAACATATGAGATTAGATGACAACAGGAAACTGGAGGAAGTAAAAAAAGGTGTGAATTCGAAGAAGGTAACATCAGTACTAACAAAATACTGGCGGGTCTCGAGGTGATAACAGCGATAACCTTTCTGAGTACGAGAGTAACCAAGAAAAACACACTTTCAAGCCCAAGGAGACAATTTATCACGACCGGGATCAAGAACATGTATAAATGCAGTACAACCAAAAACCCGAGGAGTGAGAGAAAAGGGCGAGGAGGTCGAATATAACAAGGAAAAGGGAGACTGTCCATTGAGGACGACAGAAGGCATGCGATTAATAAGAAAGCAAGCGGTAAGAACCGCATCACCCCAAAACTGCTTGGGTACCGTAGTGTGAAACAATAAGGTACGAGCAACGTCTAACAAGTGACGATGTTTGCGTTCAGTAACCCCGTTTTGTTGAGACGTGTAAGTACAAGTAGTTTGGTGGATAATACCACGATTAATACAAAAGGAAACAACACTGGATTGTAGATATTCAAGAGCATTATCAGATCGAATAACCTTGAGACGTTTGCCAAATTGGGTATAAATTTCATTATAAAAGCGAGAAATAATAAAAGGTAATTCCGACCGACTTTTCAACAGAAACAATCAAGTCATACGAGAATAGTCATCAACAAAAATAACAAAATAAGAATATCCATTATTGCTGGGAGTTCGAGAAGGACCCCAAATGTCCGTATGGACTACATCAAAGGATTCTGACTAACGACTATGACCACTAGGAGAAAAGAAACTACGACGATACTTTCCTAACTGACAAGCTTCACAATTAAAACCAGACAAAGGACTCAAACTGGGAATAATCAACTTAAGCTTAGCCACAAATGCATGGCCCAAACGCAAATGCCACTGAAGGGGAGAGACTGTAGCACTCAAAACAAATGAAGAAGTGGAAGGTAAAGCAGCATCAAGATAATAGAGGCCATCATTCTCATGACCCGAACCAATCATCTTCTTGGTTTGGAGGTCCTGAAAAACACGAGAAGTGGGAGAAAAAGTTATTGAACAATGTAAAGTTTTAGTTAACTGACTAATAGAGAGTAAATTAAAGAAAAAATTAGGAACATAAAGACTAGAAGACAATAACAAAGATGGAGATAGATGTAGAACACCCGTCTCTTGCGCAGGGCAAGATGAACCGTCAGCTAAAACAATATGATGCTTGATATGAGTTAAATGAGAAAAAAACGATGCATTACCAGACATGTGAGAGCTAGCGCCAGAATCAAGGACTCATGAAGGAGATGTAAGAGCCGCACATGCAACATTACCTGAATTGGCTAAAGTAGTCGTAGAAGATGGAGGTAACACGAATCGCAATGTCTGAACAATCTCGCTAAGCTGAATAATGAGAGCACCAGGAGAATCAGAGACGGAAGGCAGTTGATGAGAAGGGGCAGAAGATAGCAGAGGCTAATGTGTGGGATCAATAACTTGATTAATATAATCAGGTTTACCATACTTAGCCTAACAATACGGTTCAATATGATTAGTACCACCACAGTGATCACATTTTCTATCACCACGACCACTACTGCGACCACGATCTCGAGAACTAACACGAAAAGTACGTCCACCTCGATTACCGCGGCCACTACCACGAAAGGAACCACGACCGCCATTGCTAGACATTAAGGCAGAAGATTCAGATGCAGACAAAGGAGCAGAGGGACTAGGTATATTAGCAAATTGGCCCAACGAGGAACGTAACACCCGAGAATATGCATTAGATGCAGTAGGCAAAGTCTCATTAGCCAGAATTTGGTCCTTAAACCCACGGAGATCAGAATCTAAGACAAAAAGTAAGGAGGCAATCATGAAGTCATCCCATTGGTGCTTCTGTTGCTGTAAGTCAGTAGTGAAAGGACGATACTGCAATAACTGATCCCATAGACTCTTGAGCTTACTGTAATATTCAGATAAAGGTTTTCCAGCTTGTTTGGTTGCAAAAATCTGCTCATATAGCTCATAAACACGGGAGACATTGCTTTGGTTCGAGAAAGAATTTGCAAGAGAGTCCCAGATTTGCTTAGAAATATTACAGAACTCCACTGTAGTAGCAATATGAGACTCTAAACTATGCCACAGCCAACCAATAACAATAGAATCAATCGTTTCCCAGCTAGACAGAGTAGGATCCCCTTTGTGTGGAGAAGGATTAGTGATGTATTTCAACCGCTGTTTGCGGTTGAGAAAAATCACGAAGGCATGTGCCCAAACTAAATAGTTAACACCATTAAGGCGTTTAGAAGTGACACATCGCGGCAAGTCATCATCTTTAAAATCACTAAATTTTGTCTCAGCCATAGCAACTCAAGAACAAGTGTAATTAACTTAAAAATCAACTAGTGAGAATCGAACAACTAGAAACCAACCAAAAATACACTAGTAATTGCAAACGCCAAGAATGGATAACTAAACCATAAACAAATGCAGCACTGAAGGAGATTTGAACCAAGAACAAGGGATTGCCAACCCTCAAACAGCAAAGGAACACACTAGAAACCCTCCAAAAGCACCAAACGAGCCTAGATCTAGCATAGACCATCAGTTTCGACACCTGGAGAAGAGATTCGAACCATCAGAAACCACAACCGAAGGACATTGCAGCCTTGCTACGCAAGAACAGTCGGCGCCGAGAGTCACAGTGACAAAAAATCGACCAAAACTCAACCAAAAGTACCAAACAAGCATAGATCTAACATGAGAATAGTGATTCGGCACCTATAGGTTGCTTTGCGACCACCAAGATCCAAGATTAAAGCCGCAAAGCATAGTTCGAAACCCTTGGGTTCCAAAACTTGCGAAAAACTTCAAAAAATCATGAAATATACCAATCTTCTTCAAACAATAAGTAAAAATCATCACAACGACCAGGAGACTGAGGCGATTCGAACCGTCCGTACAAGCGCTGACGTCATGCTGATGTCATCGTACGAAATGTGACGTCAGAGCGGTGTTTTCTCTGTGTGGCAAGGGCTGAAGCTTTACAATGCTTCTAGGGTTAAGTTAGAGATGCTCTGATACCAAGTAGAATAGTAGAATAGTAGAATATGAATTTAAAATTTGAAGAAAAAAGAAGAAGAGATGAAAAAGAAGAAAAGAGATGAGAAGAAAGGGTTCAGAGAGATTAATTAGCCTCCTTCACCCCCACTACCTTTTATATATTATTAGGTTAAGATTTTAAATCGCGGTATCGGCCGGCGTAACGGCCGCAGCCACGTGTTGCGGGTATCGGGCGTATTGGTCAACCTGTAACGGGAATCGGGCGCCACAGACGTGAATTTTTTTCAAGCGCTAGCAAATGGCATAAAACTCAATGATATGCATATTTTAGCTTTATTTACTACAAATTGAATACTTGTAGTTGTTTTTAATTGCTATTTGGACACAAAAAACATATTTTCTAGAATTTATGCTGTTTTTAAAATTAAAAAAATACGATATTGTTGTATGATAAAAAAATTTCACTAAATATCTATGATATTATAAATACTAAATAATTAAATAAAAAATATTATACTAAATAAATATTTATATTACTTTATATAATATAAATGAGGTAAGGTATATACATAATTTAAATATTACATACAATAATAATAATAAATTATAAGATGATAAATTGAAGAAAATAATTTTTTAAAAAAAACAAGATAAAAATATAAATAAAAATTATAATAGGAATTTAAATACTAATTAAAATAATAAAAAAAATTACAAATTGAAAAAAATATATGAGGCAAATCTGTCCACACACAAACACAGCCTTGAGAGATTCAGCAAATTGAAACCAAGTCTCCAAATCGCAACAGCACACTAGTGGCAATCCCACCAGAATCCCAAATCGCAACAGCGGCAACAGTGGCAATCCCACCAGAATCCCAAATCGCAATAGCGGCAAACTCCAATTGAACTCGACGGCGACGCTGGAAGTTTGGAACCCTATATCCGAACTGAAATCGAAGAGGAAGATGAGTTTGGAAGAAGCGAAACAAGTCGAAACAGACGAGTTCAAATATGACAAAAGAAAAAGAAAAAATATGAGTTCAGTTGTCGTTGTGTCGTGGGGGGGCCCGTATCGTCTGTAACAACCGTTACATGCCAATACTCGACTGATACCCGTTACGTAACGGGAGTAACGGTCGATACAGTGAGGATTTTTCGTGCAATCGCTACACTGAAGCGTAACGGGATCGGCAAGTCAAGATACCGTTACGTAACGGCGTTATTTAGTACCATGTATTAGATCAAAGGTAAGTATAAGAATACCATTAAGGAAATAAAATAAAATAGAATATCGCTCTTAACACCACTAAAGGTCTACCTATGCAAAAGGTAAGTGATTTTGTTTGATAAGTGTTTTCCATTAATTTACTTGAATTATAGTGGAAACATAAACGATAACTCATAAATAGTAGTAGGATGTAGTCATAGATCACAAGTGTCTAAGTTATTAGTCATTCCCATTTGCATAAGAATGATACAATAACTACAACTCTTGGCCAAAGATACAAAAGATTATCTTATAATATATTAAAAGACAATAATGTAATACATCAAAAATATCCACGAAAGGATCATCATTCACATCTCGTGTACAAAAATATTATTCCAGAATGAAAGTTCCTCCCAACTCCCAATTCCCAAGCCAAAGACCATACAAGAACTTAATATTGTTATTCTTTGTGACGTGGAAATGGTTAGGAAGCATGAGCTTAACAAGCCCAATGAATTATCCAATCCTTGAATCAATTTAAAGTACTATGGATAACCTTTAACAAGTCAAAATAGTTATCTTACAAAAATATATTATAAGAACTGAACGTCAAAACTCGAAGCATATAACGAGATATCATAACGCATATATAAAACAAGTGATAACAAAGAGTATTACTTATAACAAGTGTAAGCATACATATCCCCTGGCTAGAACACATGCACACAGGACTGCATCAACTTGGCCTTGTACACAAATAACGCCACTTAAAGTAAAGTGGCATGCAGCCTATGCAATTATGAAGGTTCATCTTATTTGAAAAAATATATAATTGGAGAGTTATAGGCCTCACGGTTTGGGACTTTTTGTGGATAACAAAACACCCCAAAAAAATTGTAGCCATCCATTTGTTTACTATAGCAAGTAGATCGTTTGATCGTTTCAAACATAATACATAACAATTTGAAGTCTAATGGCATAACTATGTTGTTAAGTTACCAATTTTTTCAAAAGTTTAAGTTATTAGGAAATGGACCAAACAATGTATACTAAGCTATCCAACACTCTCCCTCACGTGCGACCTTGTCTCGCACGTGGAGAAGCGAACAAATTGAGCAGGTGCACCAACACATGAAGTGCACAATAACAGATATAACACTGAAATACATCACGAGACTTGAACCCAAGATCTCCTGAAATTAAAGCTCTGATACCATGTTAAGTCACCAATTTTCTCAAAAGCTTAAATTGTTAGGAAATAAACCCAACAATATATATCAAACTATCTAACATATGCATTTCAAACCACATAAAAGTAATACTTTGAGTAAAAACCTAGCAAAGTTTGCTCCAAATACTAGATCACTCATTTAAACCTTTAAGCTCTTCTGTTAATCCTTCTTATGTTCCTCAATTGTGTGATCCTCGTTCCAAGCGTTAAGAAAGGTTTCTTAATCTTTTTCTCATTTTACACTATTAATTTAACCAATTGTCAATATATCTTATGTATATAAAGGTGGAAACTTGTCAGACTAAGAATATATGAAGGATTTAAGCAAGTAAGAGGTGTCACTCCATCCTCATGCCACCAATACGAGTCATCAAGTATGTGGGGTATAAATCAAGCACGAGGTGTATGAAGCAAGGAAGAGATGATTCACCTCTAGCGTAAGGTGTCTCCAAGCATTAGGTAATCATGGTTAAGTTGACTAATCACTCTTATCATAGCTAATCATATTTAGTATTGAAGAATTGTGATCGCCTTAATTAAGCACACTTATATTAATCATAATTTAACTTTTAAACATAGGCCATATTAACGTAGATCAATTAAGCACTTCAATTAAGTTAGTGAAAATTAGAGTAAACTAGTTAAGCACTTGCCAGTTTTTACATTATTCACATCTTTATACATTAAGAAAAGCTACAATGCACCAAAGAAACATTAAGTTCTAATGCACCAAAAAACACACACTAAATTCTCATGTTATAAAAATATGAATAGCGTAAAAACTGGCATTTGCTTAACTAGTTTGCCCTAATTTCCACAAACTTAATCGAAGTGTGTAATTAACCTACGTTAAGCACTTTACCTACAAAGTGATAGCATGCCATGCACCTTAATACTAATGTATGTAGTTAAAACATGAGTCTTATATTCAAACATCTTATAAGTAGTGAACATCAATATGCAAATGTTATGGTAACAGTTACGGTGTTGTGGGTATGAAAATAGTCACTGCAGCAGGGCATTCCCCAAGGATGCCACATCACCTCCTAGCAAAAGAGCCAACTGGGCACATTGTCGTCCATAGGACCAATTGAGTGGGCCACGAGCTAAGCCAAATTTAGGTCATGTAGATCACCCAAGCTTAGTGACTTGGTCTACTAATGCAGTCAAGACATTGATTACTTAATAAGTACCAGCGGGCGAGCAAATTGAGGGGCAACACCCTTAGATTTTCCAAGTTGATTTCTACCAAGTCATCTCCCCTGTGCCCCGTCTCTTTCCTAAAGAGCAACTGTGTATAGGGTTTTTTGCAACTTGCAGCATAGGTCGTTTTAAATCACTAATTGTTCCAAAAACTTAAATTGTTAGGAAATAGGCCCAACAATGTATATCATACTATCCAACACTCCCCCTCATGTGCGACCCTATTTTGCACATGAAGAGGCAAACAAACTGAACTAAACAAGTACACCAACACACATAGTGCATAACAACAAATATAACAGGGAAATACATATCATAAAAATTGAACCCAAGATCTTATGAAACCAAAACTCTCTTATCATGTTAAGTCACCAATTATCTCAAAAACTTAAGCTGTTAAGAAACTGACCCAACAATGTATATCAAGTTATCCAACAAGTCGATAACCCTGGCTCAACCAATGAATCTCCACCAAGCCATACCTCCAAATAGTCACTGCTTAGAGTACTCTTAACCAGTTGGTGGCAATTTGTCTCGAAACTCCTTGACACGTCAAGTTGAGCTATGTGAAATCATATCCCTGAAGAATCCTCCAACATCACTATGGTACTGTAGGTTGGGAGCATAGACTAAGCATCATAACTCAGGCCCAACAAAAGGACGTGGATTGGATTCTAGCACAATGGAATTGTGGCTCACCCTCTTCGAAAGGCCAAGGCAACTCCTCTTTAACTGGTTTTAAAGAAACGGGGAAATTACTAAGATATCTGATATCTTGAAATAAGATCCACACTCATCACCTAGTGCCCTCTATAATACGACTCCTAATCATGGTTGTCAGAATTCAGATCCGAATCCAACGATCCTACGATCTATTTTGGGAAAATCGATCCGGATCGTGTAGAATTCCGATTTGGATCCCGATCCTACCGATCCAATTTTAAACTTGGTTTTGGTGCCCAAATGTCATTATATATTTTTATGATTGTGACTTAAGACCTTATTTTTGTTACACGGAATTAGAGGGATTGGATTAAGCTAGAAAGCATGTGGGAATAGACTCACCTTGTAAGAGTTTGTTACTTAGTCTTTTTGGACTATCAATCACTTGTTTGTCTTGCGTGATTAGATTGAATAAGTCAATGGATTCTGAATTACTAATACCGAATTCGAGGTATTAATAATATCATCCCTTGGTATTTATAAAATACATAACGCTCCTTATTCTTTTTTTTCTTTTGAAGCATTTTTGCTATTGCAAAGTGTAACTACAATTTTGTTACTTTTATGATACTTAAAATTCTTTTTTTTTTCTTTTCAATTTCTATTATCAATCTATTTTAAATTTAACTCTCTTCACATTTTTTTGACTTTTTTTTTTGTACCACTATTATATAATGCAAAATGCTTTATCCTAATACTCTTTTCTACTTTTATTTTCATGTAGTGTAAAAGTTCTAATTCTTATAATTTTATAATATTACTTGATTTTCAATTCTTCTTAATTTTTTACACCTTCTTTATATGTTCATTTTTAAGAAATTATACCTATATAGAAATTATTATATATGTATTTTAATTCTTTAGTAGAATCTTACGATTCTCAATCTGATCCTATAAACCCTTCCAACGATTCAACATAGGATCCCGATTTTGACAACCTTGTTCCCAATATATCATACCTCTATCATACCCGTGATACAGACCCTGAGATTTGATCCTAAGACCTACAAAAGAGGTTTAGATACTTATACCTTGTCCAACTAAGGAGGAGGAGGCATCTATCCTTTGATGAGATGGATCCATATAAAAGAAGGTACATACGTGCATAAAAGGATCTCGGCAGTTGGTTTGCTGCTTCAACTTCTACCTTCAGATCAAGGGTTGCTCTCTCTCTCTCTCTCTCTCTATTTGAAAAGGCCACTATCATGCAATCATACATCATGTAATAATATCATTAGTTTCAATCTTCACTCTCATTAGGAAAGTGAAGTAAATAGACCAAGTTAAAATCATTAGTTTCAATCTTCACTCTCATCCATACCCATTGCCCATGGGTGTTCCAATTGAGTCGACAATAAATGTAATAGTTGTTATATAAATTTCCAATTACAACTATCATGCAATCATACATCACGTATAATATCATTAATTTCAATCTTCACTCTCATTAGGAAAATGAAGTAAATAGATCAAGTTAAAATGCAATTGCAAAACTATTTTTGGGGTTTTTTGCACATCATATTACAATCTAAAAAGAAAATATTTCGTGCCTTACTATACAATGTTGTGAGATCAATTTCATCAAAAGGGAGATATCCAGCCATCAGAACATATAGGATGACCCCACAGGACCAAACATCAGCCACAGCACCATCATAACCCTTGTGACCGAGTACCTAATAGACATGAATAGACATTAAACAACATATATCATGCACACTAAATCATATTAATTTAGAAAAGGAAAAACTTGTAATTACCTCAGGTGCAACATA
>JAULJZ010010583.1:0-16458 GCA_032270985.1 Heliamphora pulchella | reverse complement strand
TGAAGCTCAAGTGGTTATGGTAGATGTGCAAAGATCTGTGCTGTGGTTCCTTTGCGTTGTTGAAAGATTGGTGCTCTCCTTCGGTGGATGTATCTGCGGGATGTTTGCTGCTTCATTAGGCTTTGGTTTGCATTGGGTCTGCTGTGCATGGGTGTTTTGCTCTCACGGGAAGTTGGCTGCAGGTGCTGAAAAATCTGTCAAAAATTTAAGTTTAAATGGGGTTGGTAATGGAGGGAAGTTGGCTGCAGTTGCTGAGTTGTTGCTGTGGGGTTGATTTGTTTTGCTGCTCTGGGGAGTACCAGTGCTGCTATTGGACGTGAATTGCTGCTATGGGGAGTACCTCTGTAGTCCGGGATGCTTGTCTTTCGCTGCTGGATTTTGCTGATAAATGTTTTCCTGCTGGTTTTGGGGCTAGTTTTTGCAGATGCGTCTTGTTATGTGCTTCTTGCGGTGGCTGTAGGTGGCTGTAGTTGGGTTGCTGCTAGTTTGGTATTCCTGCATGTTTGCCAGGGCAAACTGTGCAAGTTGGTGTCTTAATGAGATTAGACCTTAGCCAAGCTCCTGTGGGAGCAATTCTCTAGATGCTGTTCTGGGATGGATGCTGGGATAACAAGCTGCTGGTTGGAGGCTGCTTTTTGGGTTGCTCTGCTTTGGAAATGCACATGATGCTAAGTGCTCTGCTTTTTGTTTGCCCCTTTTTCGTTCTTGTATTGGCTGGCTCCTTGCCAACCGTGTATCCTTGTTTTTTCTTTTGTGGAAGTTTGAAGCCTCGTTGTATGGGTTTTCAGCCCGTGTGTTACTATTCTTCCTTTTGAATAATATTCCTTCTTTTGCCGATCAAAAAAAAAATTTCAGTCAAAATGGCTAGCTAAAATAACCTTTTGACATTTTGGCTAGTTATTCTTATAGATTCTCTTATGAAAAATCTCGTTTATAAATTGATTTGCACTTATTGATTTATCTAAAGAAGCCAACCGCCGCAAATAAATAAAACTAATCAATCACACAAACAAGAAATAAAACAACCACAACCACATACGTGACACGATGATTTTTTACGTGAAAAGCCTCAAACCGGGTAAAAACTACGGGACCAATTTAAGTTTAAGAAAAAAATCAAACACTATAGAACAGTTGTTAGTTACAAGAAATCTTAGAAACCCTGTTGAATCCACAATCTATGGTAGTAAGTCTAATTTACCAAATTCACGTATACCAACTCCGTGATTGACTGTCGTAAGAATCCACCAACGAAGTTGAACTGTGTTAATGGAATCTACCACTAGACTTCAACTCTTGAGAATCCACTCAGGAGAGTCCACGAACTTAAATAGAACGTTGAAGATTTTTGAGTTATTGATAATGTTCTTGGCGGCACGGACGCTATATGATTATCAAGGATGTTGAATAGTTAAAACTCTACAGTTGTTCTTCAATTTGGCTCTTGAACGGCTTGGAGGCTTTATTTTATCAATTGAAAGGCTTCTTGGTGGCTAGGGCTTCTCATATTCAAAGGTGGCAACCCTTATAAAACCCTAGCAGTCTATTATATAAACACCCACCAAAAACCCTAGTTGCTAGACTTAAATTACTGATTCATGCCCATAGGACCTCTCGAGCGGTCTATTCATCGCTCGAGCGGTGAAACCTGACCTACTTGCAGCTTTTAGTCTAAACTTCACTTCTGTGTTGAAACTGTGTAAATCAGGTATAGAAACCGAGGGCAGAGACTGAAAACTCAATGGACCGCTTGAGCGGTATGTCGAGTGGTCTGTCGAGCAGTCTATTGTGCGGCCTGACACTGCTTGTATCTTTTCGACGTTTTTTTGCTCCGTTTTTGTTTCGCTGAAATAATCAATCATAACTTCAAAAGAATAAGTGTTAAAATATCAAAGAATTAGATACTAATAATTTGAATAATAATTTGTTACAGATTTGTCAAACTAAAAACGAATAGAACTAAGGTCAAAATCTCTTACATCTTATACTACTTTTTTCTTTAGTTTTGTTACAAAAAGAATTCTTTTTTATCGAAAGTCATAGCTCAATACATATTCTTTAGAGGATAGCCTGCTCTGTTAAGTTCAATGAGCATGTTCTATTGGTTAGTGAAATTGGTACAGGGAGCACAACTCTTGAACAAAGTCTGGCCTTGAGACTGTGAATCAAATCAAAACTTATTGTATGGGTATGCTTATTGTAGGCATATAAATTTCAGTCTATTACAAATTGACACGTGTTCTACGACTTAAAAATATAATACAATTATTTGCAAATCAAATATTACTATGTGTTGAATGGGTTCCAAATTAAATTTCACAGTTGGTTCAATCACATGATGTAAAATGGTATATTTTTTCATATGACAAGCTTTTGGCTAATTAAATTAAGCCACTTGGCACATAAAAATTATATGAGAGAAAAAAATTAATATTTTCTCTAAAGTAAATTAAAGTATATAATTATTTCTTTAAAAAAAAAATAATAATAATGTTACTAGATAATTACCTATTTAAATTAAAGATAATTATGCAATTAAATAGTTATCTCTTTAAAAAAATAAATAAAAGAGATAATTATTAAGAGTTTGAGTCTCTTCATAACTCTGTCCCCCACACTCTGGGAAGAAATTTACATCTGACACTTTGAGTTATAAAGCAATCGAGAGAGCTCTGCAGAAAAAGCTTTAAAGTTTTGAAGATCTTTCTCAATCAAGTTTTATCATCTATTCTGCCGAACTCGGAGAATATTTCGCCGTTTGATTATAAAACACACTATCAAGCACTTGAGTCGACATTTGAAAAGAAGAATCAGAGAATTTTATTTCTTTGATTTAGAAATTCAACCAGAAATTGCAATCTATTTATAAATTCAATAAAAATTTAATTTGTTCTTACAATTTTCTGTTGTGATTTTTGAAGGCTAAATTTGTTGTTTACACTTACCATGGAGTAATGTATGCTAGGATGTATATATCGTTTGTTTATTCATGATCCTAACTTCCCCATTTTTTTTTTTGACAAGTGGCGTTTTTGCTTCTTCAATTCTGGAAGGGAGATTACCAAGAAGTGAATAGTTTATTCCCCTAGTTTACTATGATGAATATCACGAGCTTCTTCCTCACCAACTGAATTGTTCTGATGGCATTCCTGATAATAGAAGATTTTGCTGAAACAACTTATTTCTCAATTACGGTTAATTACTGTGTTGGAAAATTTTCAAAACCGTGATTGAAAAGATTTAAAATTTTTTTTTTGTAACTTATGATCACAGGCAAAAACCAAGACTGAATGTTTAAGATCTCGATAAAAAACCGAGATTGAAAGTATAAGATCTCAGTCAAAAACCAAGATTGAATGTATAAAATCTCGGTTAAAAATTGAGATTAAAAGTTTTAGTTTTTAATCTCGATTGTAAAGATCACGATTTGAGAATCAAGATTGAGAGTATAAAATCTCGATTTTTAATTGAGATCTATTACAATTAATGTAGTAGTGGATGCAAGGGTTGCTCTGGTACCAACCCAACATGTGAACTACAAAACTAATATTTGGCCTAGTATAGGCATGAGTGTATATCAAACTTCCTACTGTAGATGCATACGGAATGCCATTCATCTGCTTCATTTTCAAGTCATTCTTTAGACATTGACTTTCATTTAATTTATAACTCTTTACAATGGGTGCATCACTAGATGATCAAAATTGTATATTAAATCTATCCAAAACTCGATCAATATAGCCTTTCTAAGGCAATTCTAGCAATTCTCGAGATTGATCCCTAAAGATCTCTAGACTAATAACATAAGTTGCCTCACCCACATCGACCATTTTAAAGTTTTTAGTTAGATAATCATTAGTTTTATGCAGTAAGCCAAAATTATTACTACATAGCAAAATAGCATCCATGTATAGAATCAAAATTAAAAACTTACTCCCACTGACCTTTAGATATATACATTGATCAACAACATTTTCTTTAAATTCGAAAGAGGTAATAATATAATTATATCTTGTTTAATGATACTATTTCCTGGAAGCTTGTTTAAGACCATATATGAATTTTTTTAATTTGAAAGCTAAATGCTCTTTTTCTTTCTTTGCAAATTCTTCAGGCTATTCCATATAAATTTTCTCATCCAAACAATTATTTAGAAAAGTATTTTTTCACATCCATTTGATGTAACTCCAAGTCATAATGAGTTACAAGAGTCATGGTGATTTTAACTGAGTACTTATTTGATATTGGAGAGAAGGTCTTTTTGTTGTTAATGCATTCTTTCTGAGTAAAACCTTTGGCCACTAGTCTAGTTTTAAATCGTTCGATATTGCCTTTTGCGTCATACTTGATCTTTAAGACCATTTACACCCGACTTTCTTACAATTATTAGGCAATTCGACAATATCCCAAATATCATTTGGATTCATTGATTTCAGCTCTTCATTCATAGCATCGATCCATTTAATAGAATCATCACTATTCAAGGCTTGCGAAAATGAAACCGGATCTTTTTTAATCTCAATTTGGTGAATACTAAATTTACAATTCCTATAAATATAAAAAATAATCAATATTCTCCTTTTATTTTATTAATAGGTCATTATTTAATTTAATCACAATTTTATTAGAAATAATATATATAATTTCTATTATTATTTTATGTGATTAAAATTCCATTCAATAAACATAGCAATAACAATAATACTTGCATTTATATAATAAGCAAGGACTTTTTATTTAGATTTTGATGATTTTTTTAATTTATTTTTTAAGAATAAATTGATTTAAAATGATAATATTTATTATTTTCAAAAAGGTAGTGTCGACACAAATTGAACAAATAAGTTGACACCTTTAGCCATATAAGATGACTCATCTCTCAATGGATTAGCACTTAAGTATTCCTGAATGAGAATATTGTGTGTTGACATAATTGATAATTGAGTCAACACTTTAATGCAAAAAATACTTGATGATATCAAGTGTGTCAACACCTTTGAGTAAATAAGTTGACACCCTAACATGTCAGTTGAAGATATTTTATGCATCAAAAATTAGTGTCGACACAACTGGATTTTGAGTCGACACAAAAGAGCCGAAACTCTCTATACTAAAAAAGAGTCGACACAAATTGAGATTGAGTCGACACAAATTGAAGACGAGTCAACACAAATGTACTGAGGTCACCTGTAAATTTTGTGAGTCGACACAAATTGAAGACGAGTTGCAACAAATATCTCGAGCCCGCCTGAAAAATTTTGAGTGCGATCCAAGGTTCAAATGAGTCGACACAAATCTTCCGAGAGTTCATGCAGAATTTTAGTGTTGATACCAAAGGCAAAAAGGGTCGACACAAATTGTCCTCTCTGGAAAGATGAAGAACATTGAGTCGACACAAAAAACTAATGTGTCGACACCGTTGTGTTGGTGAGAAGAATGCAGAAATTGTGTCGACACCTTAGAAGATCACAGTTAACCCAATCACTGGAAGAACCATGCCCTAGATATTTTGTGTCGACCCAAAAGCTTTTGTGTCGACACCTGCGATGGAAATTTAAATTCGCGACAGATTTCAACAGTTGGATTTTTAGCATTTAATACTCTCACCTACTTCCAATGGTCATGAAACCTCAAGAGCTTATATAAGGAGTTACTCCTCGGCATTTATAACATCTGGAGACATTCAATCACTATTGTATTTCTTGATTCAAAATCATATTCTTCAAGCTCTCATTTATTGTTGTAATTCTAGCTCTTATATCTATTTTCTCTTTACCTCTTTATTTATTGCCAATTATTTTGTAAAGAGAGTGAGTGATACTCATTAATACCTCCCATTTATTGTATTCAAGAGTGAGTCACCCTTTGTTCTTTGAGTGAGTGAGTAAATCTCATTAAAGAAGAACTCAAGAGATTAGAAGAAAAACAGGAGCGTGTTTTTCATAGGATCGTCTTGGAGTTGTAAAAAGGTTTTTAATGCACCCGTAAGCATTCTGGTTTAGTGAAATTTTCAAGGGAAAACTTGAGGAGTGGACGTAGACTTGGAAGAAATCGAACCACTATAAATCCTTGGTGTCTGATTCATTTTTTCTATCCCTAATCTTTTTAATATTTGTATTACTTTAATATTTGATTATCTTGCTATATTTGTTTGTAATATTAAAAATTTTTTGAAATAGTTTTAAAAATTGTTATTATCTTTTTAAGACCCAATTCACCGCCCTTTTGGGTTGTCTAGAACTAACAATTGGTATCAGAGTTTGGGCTCTTGTTTTTGACTTTACAGTCTAAGAGTTTTTATGACAACCACTAGTATCGGACCTATTCAATCTAAAAGTCAGTCGACCAATAGACTTCCTTTGCTTAATATAACAAATTACAATTATTGGAAGGCTAAAATGAGGATATACATTCAAGCCATAAACTATGATCTTTAGAAGGCCATCATTAATGGACATAAAAGACCCACCAAGACCATTAATGGAACAATCGTTCCTAAACCAGAAAATGAATGGACTGAAACTAACATTAGAGAGATTCAAAAGAATGCTAAAGTCATGAATCTCCTATATTATTCACATGACCCAAATGAGTTCAATAGGATCTCTACATGTGACATCGCTAAGAAAATATGGGACATACTTGAAGTTACCCATGAGGGTACTAACCAAGTCAAGGAGTCTAAAATAAGCATTCTTGTTCATAATTATGAATTATTTAAAACGAAGCATGATGAAACCATTTCTGATATGTTTACTCGCTTTACTGATATTATTAATGGACTAAAATCTCTTGGTAAGATTTATTCCAATGCAGAAATGGTGAGAAAAATTCTTAGGTGCATGCCTAAGAATTAGGAAGCTAAGGTCACAACTATTCAAGAAGCTAAAGACCTCAACACTCTCAGCTTAGAAGAACTTCTTGGATCTCTTATGACTCATGAGATGAATATCAAGAAGGATGACGAGGATGATAACAAAAAGAAGAAGGGCATTACCTTCAAGTCTTCAACTCATGATGAAGAATTCGATGAAAATTTCTCAAGTAATGAGAACGAAGATATGGCCCTCATCACATAGAAGTTCAAACGATTTCATAGAAATAAGAAATAAGGAGGAAGAAGGATCTTCAAGAAGAAAGAACACAAAGGCGAGCCTATGAAATTCAAAGGCGATTCAAATAAATTCAAAATCGATCACAAAAAAGATGAAATAATTTGTTGTGAATGCAAAAAGCCTGGACATGTCAAGGCCGAATGTCCTCAATACAAGAAGCAGTTCAAAAAGTACTTCAAGAAGGCTATGATAGCCGCATGGGGCAAAAGTGATGATAGCAGCTCCGACGATGAAAGAGAAGAAAACGAAGTTGCAAATCTATGTCTCATGGCTAAAAAAGATGACGAGGTAACATCTGACCATTTTTTTTAGATGAATTGCAAAGTGCATTTTAAAATTTGCACGATGAATTGAGAAAAATAGGTGCTAAGAACTCTATTTTGAAAAAGTTAATTCTTTCCTCCTCAAGTGAAATTGAAACCTTAAAAAATGAAAAACTTGCTCTATCAAAATAAATTTCTATTTTAGAAGATGAAAACAAAGTTTTGATTGAAAAGGTTGAAGACCTTCCCAAAACGGTTAATATGTTCACTCTTGGAAAGAACAACTTACACAAACTTCTCGACATGCAAAAATGTGTTTTCGACAAAGTTGGGATTGGATATAAACTGAAAAAGAAACAAGTTCTTAAGCAATATCTTTGTCAAAGCATCTTATAATCATACAAATGCTACTTATTTTTAATGCTATGAACATGGGCACACTGTCACATATTGTCCACATAAAAAGTCTTTAAATGTTTCTATTAAGAAGATTTGAGTTCCTAAAGGAACATATCCTCAAAGAACTAACTCTAAATGACCCAAAAAGATTTGGGTACTAAAAATCAAAACTTGATTCTCCTGACAGATATGTCTCAAGTTCTCATTCAAGGAAGGGATGTGGTATCTCGATAGCGCTTGCTCAAGACACATGACAGGCGACCAATCAATGTTTGCATCTCTCAAACCAAAAGATGGTGGATTTGTGACGTTTGGTGACAATAGCAAAGGAAAAATCATAGGAATTGGTTGTATCGGTAAAATTCATTCCCCTTCTATTGAAGATATTTTACTTGTTGATAGTTTGAAACATAACCTTCTTAGCATAAGCCAATTTTGTGACAAAGACCATAAGGTTGTCTTTGATCATGTTAAGTGTGTTATTGAAGATTCAACCAATGAT
Organism: Heliamphora pulchella; assembly: GCA_032270985.1. Lineage (NCBI taxonomy): Eukaryota > Viridiplantae > Streptophyta > Magnoliopsida > Ericales > Sarraceniaceae > Heliamphora > Heliamphora pulchella. The sequence goes on along the minus strand of JAULJZ010010583.1, from coordinate 8,179 downwards.
AAAGTTATTTTAAAGGTCATAGGCATAAAAATATTTATACATTTAATCTGAATGACCTTTCTAAGAATGACACCAAGTGCTTAGTCACCTTGAGTGATAATAGTTGGTTATGTCATAGACATGAACTTAATTTTTAAACTTTTAAAAAAGAAATTAGTGATTGGGTTACCCAAAATCAAATTTAAAAAAGACAAAGTGTGTGATGCATGTCAACAAGGCAAACAAGTTAGAAGTTCTTTTCATTTTAAAAATGAGATTTCAACTTCTAAGCCTTTACAACTATTGCACATCGACTTGTTTGGTCCAACAAGGACTCTAAGCCTTGGAGGCAAGAGATATGCATTTGTTATTGTTGATGACTTCTCTATATACACTTGGGTGCTTTTTCTAGCTCATAAGGGTGAAACCTTTGCCTCTTTTACAAAACTGTCTCAAAGAGTTCAAAATGAAATTTTTTTTCAAATCACTAGTATTCGAAGTGATTATGGTAGAGAATTTGAAAACAAAAATTTTAAAAACTTTTGTGATAAAAAATGGTATTAACCATAATTTCTCTGCTTCTAAAACCCTTCAACAAAATGGAGTTGTTGAGAGGAATAATATAACCTTAAAAGAGATGGTTAGAACTATGCTCTGTGAAAACAATCTACCAAGATACTTTTGGGCCGATGCTGTCAACACAGCATGTTTTATCGTGAACAGAGCCATGATATGAGCTTTTCTTAAGAAAATTCCATATGAGCTATGGAATGGAAGAAAACCTAACATTAGCTATTTTTGCGCATTTGAGTGCAAATATTTTGTTTTGAACAATAACAAAGAACTTTTGGACAAGTTCGATACAAAATCTGATGAAAATATTTTCTTAGGATATTCTTTATCTAATAAAACTTATAGAGTTTTCAACAAAAAGATCTTAGTTGTTGAAAAATCTATACATGTCATTTTTAATGAAACTAACCTTAGTTCTGCAAAAGATTTTTGTGAAGATAATTTTATTGATATAGAAAAAGATATTGAAGATATCTTCATCAAAGAAAAAGAAGAACCAAATTAAGAGGAAGCTTCATATCCTCAACAAAATAAAGTCCACCAGGCCGCTGAATCTTCAAATCCTGAAAATCCAGATTTGTCTAAGCAGTGGAGGTATGCTCATGGTCACCCAAAAAACCTTATCATTAATGATCCATCTCAAGGTATCAAAACTCGATCTTCTCTACATAATGTTTGTGGTAATTTAGCATTTCTTTCCCAAATTGAACCAAAACATTTTGAGAAAGTCGAAAATGATGCATTTTGGACCTTGGCTATGCAAGAAGAGATTAATCAATTTGAAAGAAACAAGGTTTGAATTTTAGTCGCAAGACCTAAGAAACACTCTATCATTGGTACAAAATGGGTTTTTAGAAACGAAATGGGTGAGAATGGAGTATTTTTTAGGAACAAAACTCGATTGGTAGCCCAAGGTTACAATCAAGAAGAAGGCATCGATTTTGATGAGACTTTTGCTCATGTGGCTAGACTTGAAGCCATTAGAATGTTGCTTACTTTTGCATGCTTTAAAAATTTCAAACTCTATCAAATGGATGTCAAGAGTGCTTTTTTAAATGGTTTTATCTCGAAGGAAGATTTTGTGAAATAACCTCCAGGTTTTGAATATCCAGATTTTTCAAACCATGTTTACAAATTTACCAAAAATCTTTATGGTTTAAAGCAAGCACTTAGAGCATTGTATGAATGGCTCAGCAAATTCTTGATTGAAAATGAGTTTTCAAGAGGAACAATTGATACCACTCTTTTCATAAAGTCTCAAGAAAATAATATGCTAGTTGTCCAAATTTATGTAGATGACATTATTTTTAGTGCAACTAATGAATCTCTTTGCAAGGACTTTGTTAAGTGTATGCATGGAGAATTTGAGATGAGTACGATGGAAGAACTCAACTACTTCATTGGATTTCAAATCAAGCAAACACAAGAAAGAATCTACATCAATTAAGCTAAGTACAAAAGGGACCTATTGAAGAGGTTTAACATGTTGAAAGCCAAACCTACCAGAATCCCAATGTGTCCTATTACAAAGCTTGACAAAAATGAAGATGGTAAGGCAGTAGAGGAAAAGCGTTATGGAGATATGATCGAATCTCTATTATACTTAGCAGCTAGCTGTCCCGATATAATGTTTAGCGTATACATGTGTACAAGATTTCAATCAAATTAAAAAAAATCACATGTGATCGCCGTTAAGCGTATCTTTAGATACCTTTTAGGTATATAAAACCTAGGATTGTTCTATCCTAGAGAAATAGTCTTTGAGCTATTTGGCTATTCAGATGCTGATTTTGTCGGATATAAAGTAGATAGGAAATGTACAAGTGAAACTTGTCAATTAATAGAATACTCACTAATCTCTTGGTTTAGCAAGAAACAGAACTCAGTAGCCTTGTCTACAACTGAGACTGAGTACATAGTAGCTAGTAATTGTTGTGTACAAGTTCTTTGGATGAAACAACAACTAGAGAACTATGATTTTTGCTTAGATCATATCCCTATAAAATGTGATAACACAAGTGCAATAAATATATCCAAGAACCCAATACAATACTCTAGAACCAAACATATTGAGATTAGACATCATTTTATAAAAGATTATGTGAAAAAAGGTAATATCAAACTTGAATTCATTGGCACAGATTACCAACTAGCTGACATTTTCACTAACCCTTAAATGAATAAAGAATATGCTATATTAGAAGAGAACTTGGTGTATTATGTGCTTCTAATTCTTGATTAATATGTCATACTAGCCATGTCTTTTCAATGCATTTCAATGCTGTTGATATTCTTCATTGGTGTGTGAAAAGTGTCGACACCACTTGAAATAGTGTCGACACATATATGCTTGAGTTGACTCAAAACTATATGAAAGAGACACTATGGGAAAAAGTATCGACACCTTTCTATATAGTGTCGACTCAAATTCGTTGTTTGACTCTCAATAAATTTGGGTCGACCCATCGCTTAAACGTGTCGACTCAAACAGCCGAAAGTGTCGACCCTTTCTGAAAAAGTGTCAACACAATTTCTTATTTCGGACATCCACACTCGTGAAGAAAAGTGTCGACTCAAAAGTCATTTGTGTCGATACAAATCTTTATGCCTACATAAAGAGGCACCGGTCCCTACCAGTCGCATCGTTTTCCCTCTCTCTCCACAACTGTTCATCTCCCACCATATTTCACTTCTTTGAAAATGTGTCGACTCGATCTCCCTTCCTCTCTTCGATCGACCACAATGTCTCCAAGAACAATGGGTAAAGGCGCCAAACGCACCAGAGATGCAGGGCCCTCAAACCCTAGGGCTTCGAAGAAGAAGAAGACTACGACTTCGACGGTGACGGCGACAGGAACGGAAGCGGTTAGGATGACAGAGGCGTTGAGTTTCAAATCTACCAAATTCCAACAACTCTACTTCTCTTCCTTCATAAACCGCAAGGTAATCCCCAGTCGATCTGTGGATTTTTCTTTCTTTGATTCTATCGAAATGTGTTTCAAAGACTTGTTTTCTAGTCTTGGGTGGGAGAGACTACTGCAAATTTGTGACCCACACTATCCCACTTTAGTAAAACTCTTTTATGCCCACATTCACGTTTCATCGATTCCGAGCACCACCATCATCACCTGGTTGAATGGAACTGAGATTCATTTGATCTCTTCCATTTTCAATGAAATTCTTTGTGTGCCTAAGGGCGAAATCTTTGTTCCTTGCAACAAACGATCTACTGCCAAACAAATTTTTGAAGTTGATGAGATTGACCCATCAAAAACCTTTGAAGCAAACTCTCTCAAGCCTAAGATGAGGATTTTACATCATATAGTCAACCTCATCTTCCTTCCTAAAATGGGAAAATTTGGAAATGTTTTTATATGCACATATTTATTATGTGGTGTATTCTGTAACAGAAAAATCTAGACCTATGTTTTCTTTTCATTTATGATATGTTGCAATCCCACAGCAAATCAAACTCCTCCCTTCCTCATGGCATGTTTTTAACCAAAGTCTTTTAACATTTTGGCGTAGATTTATCTGTTGAGAAACTGGTCCCCTTCTCTAAGCATGATTTGTATGGTGCTTCTACCTTGGAGCATATAAAAATCTCCAAGGTTGAAGGTGTTTGGACCACTCGCCGTGGTACCACATCAGTTCCTCGTTATCCATCTGCCCCTAGACATTTCACCCCCATCCGAGTAGATCTTGATTCACCTACTCGACCATCTGTTAGGACTATCTCACCTAGACCTTCCAGTGTTCCCTCACATGCTCATTCTCCTCCTCCTGTTCACTCTGATATTCCATTTGTCCCCTCTACCTCTTCTACTCCTCCAGTTGATCTCTTTGAAATAATTTCTTTGATTCAAGGCTTATCATCTTCTTTGTCCTCCTTCCAATCTAAAATCGACCAAGATATGTTTGATCTTAATAGCAAAGTCAAACACTTGGACAAAATGATCCGTGCCCTACGTCGTGATGCAGAGAATGCTATTGATGCTGGGAGAGCCCTGTGCAAGATAATGGACGACAGTCTCCATCGTCAATTGTAACAAGGCGATCCTTCAGCAAGTTCGCAAGGAATACGACCAAGGCAACATCACCGTTGTTCAATCAAACTCTGGTAAGGTTGAAGAACATCTAAAGTGGCTCCAAGAAGCTTGGGAAAAACAGTTCAAAGCCATGGAATCTAAGGAAGAAAAAGCTGCATGACTGAAGCGTGAAGCTGATTTGGCGCTTGCTGCTGCTTTCAAGGCAATAGCTGCTGTAGAAAAGAAATATGAATGCTCTCGCTACTCCAAAGAAAAGACCTCAGAGCGTCAACAGAAAGCTGAGGAAAAGAAGAAATTCAAGAAATTTATGGACGATCAGTGATTCCACCTCTTTTGATGATTTCAAAGGGGAGAAAAAAAAGGTAAGGAAGGAGAAGAAGTGAAGAGTGAAGAAGAAAATATTAACAAACATTTATCATTCCGTAGTTTTTATGGCTACTTTTGAAGGAGAAGTTGTACTTTAAACATACATTCCTCTCTTTGTTCTTTGTGATGGTTGAATATTTTGAACGTACTCTCTTTTATGCTTATATAATTGTGAATGTGATATCTCTATTGAAATTCTTGTTTATATAGCATTATGATTGATGTTTAGGATTTGAAAATCACATTGCATATATTTGTTTTGATGTACAAATTTTTAATAAATTCAGAATGTTTATGAATTAATATTGCAAATCATTTTCAAATTGTATATTACAATGTGGATTGAATGCCTAACTATTATGATTGCATATATTATTTAAGACATATCGATAAGGGGAGAAAATCCTTTATGAAAAGATTTTTAAATATTTTTTAAAAAATGTTGAAATTATTGTAATCATCAAAAAATGGGAGATTGTTTGCCCAATAGCTTTTTATTTAGATTTTGATTATTTTTCTAATTTATTTTCTAAGAATAAATTGATTTAAAAGGATAATATTTATTATTTTTAAAAATGTAGTGTCGACACAAATTGAACAAATGAGTTGACACCTTTAGCCATATAAGATGACTCATCTCTTAATGGATTAACACTTAAGTATTCTTGAATGAGAATATTGTGTGTTGACCTAATTGATAATTGAGTCAATACTTTAAGGTAAAGAATACTTGATAATATCAAATGTGTCAACACATTTGAGCAAATAAGTTGACACCCTAACATATCAGTTAAAGATATTTTAGGTATCAAAAATTAGTGTCGACACAACTAGATTTTGAGTCGACACAAAAGAGCCGAGGCTCTGTATTCAAAAAGAGTTGACACAAATTGAGTTTGAGTCGATACAAAAGTGGTTCCTCACTTTTGTTTTTCAGAACTTTGAGTCGACATAAATTGAAGACGAATCGATACAAATATTCCGAGCCCACCTGAAAAAATTTTGAGTCGACACCAAGGTTCAAATGAGTTGACACAAATCTCCCGAGGGTTCCTGCAGAATTTTAGTGTCGACACCAAAGGCAAAATGGGTCGACACAAATTGTCCTCTCCGAAAAGATGAAGAACATTGAGTCGACAAAAAAACCAAATGTGTCGACACCGTTGTGTTGGTGAGAAGAATGCAGAAATTGCGCCGACACCTCTAATGATCAGAGTCGACCCAATCACTTGAAGAACCATTCCCTAGACATTCTGTGTCGACCCAAAAGCTTTTATGTCGACACCTGCGATGGAAATTCAAATTTGCGACAGACTTCAACGGTTGAATTTTTGGTATTTAATGCCTTCATCTACCTCTAACGGTCATGAAACCTCAAGAGCTTATATAAGGAGTTACTCCTCGGCATTTATAACATTTGAAGACATTCAATCACTGTTGTATTACTTGATTCAAAGTCATATTTTCAAGCTCTCATTTATTGCTGTAACTCCAGCTCTTGTATCTATTTTCCCTTTATCTCTTCATTTATTACCAATCATCTTTGTAAAGATGGGGAGTGATACTCATTAATACATCTCATTTATTGTATCCAAGGGTAAGTCACCATTTGTCCTTTGAGTGAGTGAGTAAATCTCATCAAAGAAGAACTCAAGAGATTAGAAGAAAAACAAGGGCGTATTTTTCGTAGGATCATCTTGGAGTTGTAAAAAGGTTTTGAATGCACCCGTAAGCATTTTGCTTTAGTGAAATTTTTAAGGGGAGACTTGAGGAGAGGATGTAGGCTTGGAAGAAGCCGGACTACTATAAATTTTTTGTGTCTGATTCATTTTCTCTATTCCTAACCTCTTTAATATTTACATTGCTTTAATATTTGAATATCTTACTATATTTGTTTGCAATATTAAAAAATTTTCAAAAAATTTTAAAAATTATTATTATCTTTTTAAGACCTAATTCATCCCCTCTTAAGTTGCCTAGAACTAACATAACACATAATATTAATATTCACAAATATTTATTTTAATATTTCAAAACAAACATCTATCACTATATTGGGTTGCCTAGAACTAACATAACACATAATATTAATATTCACAAATATTTATTTTAATATTTCAAAACAAACATCTATCACTATAAAACATACAACGACAAATATATGAATGGTACTGTAGCATGATCTCGTCTGAAACATAACCATGATCCATTATAAATCCTTACGTACATAAACATTGCAAAAACCTATAGCAAAGAAATCCCACTGCCCTACATTGATTTTCAAGTAAGCTAGCTTCGTTTTAATAACTGTAGTATTCCTTATCATATCGTGACTTCGTGGAATAAAGTAGATATAAAAGACCGAGAAACACTTCTTGCATGGTTGGTATCTAGGGATAGAAAGAATCAAACAACTTTGTCTCTAATTATTGAACGACCATGGAGAAAGTCAAATATACTCATGTAACCCCACATACAGCCTGCTCGATCTTTTTCATAACGCACAGGGCGTCGTCGTGATCTCTTAGTCATGATTTTGTTTTAAGTCGTTGGAAACGTAAATATATGAATAATTCGTACATGCATGAACGTTCAAGACAATATTATTTTAAGATTTATAGATTTAGAAAATCATGCTTTGATAACAACTGTCGAAAATTTTTTTTTGTACCTTTTTGTAATAATATTATGTTAAATATTTAAATACAGAATTTTAAATTTAATACATCTCAAGAAAAAAACTGAACATTTGAAATGTATCTTCGGCGCCCATTAATATTTGATTAACCGAACGAATGAAACTCATACTTGAATTATTTAATTCTTGACTCACCTTCTTCGCTCTTTTAATTATTTAATCTTTCAGAATGATCGTATATTGTAATTGATGGGAAAATGATATTTATAAGGACTGCCTATTTTATCTTTTATAGATGAGAGATGATGGTCTAAAAATTAACTTTTAAAAAAATTTCTATCTATCAACGGTTTTTCTCTTATTTTAAAAGAGTTATTTCTCAACTTAAAGTCTATTAGATTAGATTAACCGTATCCTTAATTGGTTTATCGATAATTTATGAAATTCAAATATAATTAAAATATGTAAAATCGTGAAACTAATGGGTGTTGGGAGATAATCCAACGCCATAAATATATACATGCTCGGTGATCTAGAAAATACATCTTTATTAACTTTCAACAATTACAATAAT
>JAULJZ010010572.1:0-39449 GCA_032270985.1 Heliamphora pulchella | reverse complement strand
GTCAGAGTACAATTATAGTTCTTTAGTGGTGTGAACTGTAATTCAGTATTTTATGAAAATTGCAGAAATCGCTGCTGGTTTTTCATAATTACAGATACCGTTATGAGGTTTGCTTAATTGCAGAAACCGCTGATACATGTCTATGTTCCACTGGAAGTTTTACTCATAATTACTTTCTAGGTCCCTGCTGTAGCCCTATATATATGCGGGTAGACTGAACCAATTTCATAACTTGTCTTCTAAGACTAAAACTGTTCTGATTCTGTCGGTACGAGTTCTCGAAGGATTATAACCCACACTATATCCGAAAATTGCATAAGGGAAAATAGTTGAAGATCTGATAGGAGTTTCAACTCGGATTCAAATAGTAGTTGAAGATTCGACCGATAAAAAGGTATTTATCCAAACTAACTTCGGATGCACGGGTTTTATTTTGATCGTTCGTCATCAAAAGTTTATTTGGAGCCCGTTTTGGCGGTTATCCGTCCAGTTAATTTTTTCCATTAATCGTTTGTAAAAATAAAGATTTTGGCAGTCTTGCCTCCAACAATTGGTATTAGAATCGTTTTATTTTTTGCTTTCGATTATCGGGGCCGAGTAGTTTTAGAATTATTGCTAACTTTATTTTGCAGGCGTTCTAAGCACGATTTTATGATCGTTATTTATTTTTCATGTTTGATTGAATGGTGTGAATAATGATGATTTTTTTAATCACGGGGGTTGACCGTGATAGATTGAATGCGAGCCTTCAGGACATAGGATCGATGTAATAGCTAGCTTTATGTTTTTAAAAATTTGTTTAGATTATTTAAGAACAGGTTCAACATGTCCAAGAACACGAAAAACCGAGGTGGCACTGGCAGTTGTCTGGGTTTTAACAGGCCACAGATCGCGGTAAGTTTTTAATGATTTTAAACAATTTTTTTCAGTGAGATTTTCTGTAGTATTTATGTATAAAAAATAACAAAAAAAATAAGTCAAAAATAGCAAGAAAAATTTACCAAAATAGCCCAATTCTGGCGGCTTTGTCGGCAGCGGTTCAGCGGCAGTTTTTATAATTTTTTGGGCCATTGTTTGGAGTATTTTTTGAAAAAAATTTTATACATAAAATAGCAGAAAAATATACCTCAAAATACTGTCAAACATTAGAAAAAAATTGGGCCAAACTGTGCTTTAAAAAAGAAAAAAATAGCAACGGTTTTTCTAGCGGCGATGGTGCTACAGCAGCAGTTTCTAGACAGTTTTCGACAATTTTCTAGACTATTTTTGAGCAGATTTTTTGACATAAAAATTTTAATTTTCAAGAGCTTTTCAACGATATAAAATATGTCGAAAACGAAGTTCGGATGAGACCGGAACGGCCTCGGAAAGTTGGTGGTTAAAGGCGGCAGCGCTGGGTGTGGCAACAGCAGCTTTGGACAGTATTTTAGACAGTTTTTCGGGCTACTTTTGTGCAATTTTTTTCATAAAAAATAGTATTTTTTGAGAGCTTTTTTTTTATATAAAGCCCGAGGAAGTTGGCTGCGCAGTGCTGTTGCGGACATCAGCGTTTTTTGAGGTTCGGACAGTTTTTTCGATCGTTTTTCCTGCAGGTTTCCAGCAGATTTTTTGACAAAAAAATTTCATATTTCGAGGGATTTTCAATGATTAAATCTCGTCGGAAACAGAGTTCGAATGAGACGGCAGGAGCCACCAGAAGGCGGCGGCAAGGCGGCGCCAGCGGTGGCTGGTGGTGGTCTGGCGATTTCTCTCTCAGGATTCCTTTGTGTTAATTTTTTGATGTATACGAGATTGATATGATATATCAGTATATATCAGATAGTATCAGAAAAGTCTGATGCAATCAGAATACTGAATCAAATGCGAACAAGAATTGAAACAGCTGACTCTCTAAGAGAGATTAAAACATCTCAGTATTTCACTTGGAACATAAAATTGGGATATATGAATGTCATGTTTATATATATATACTGCGTAGATGATTGCATATCTGTTTTATTTATCCTGTTAATTTAATTAATTCAAAAATTCAGTTTTAATTAAAATATTTTATAATGAAAAATAAAATTAAGTTTTTTTAATTAATTAATTTTAATTAAATTAAAAATATTTAAAAATTTTATTTTTTACAAAATATCACGTTTAAGGTGAGTTTTTTAAAATTTGAATATTTTAGAATAACGTGGGAATTAATTTTGAATTTTGAATTAATTAAATAAATAAATATTTAATTGAAATAAATTATTATTTTCCAAAAATGTGAAACGAAAAATAAAATAAATAAATGTCTTTAATCACAACCGTAGCTGAAAAGCTGGAGAAAAAACTTTACATTTATTAAATTTTATTTATTACGCATTTAAACACAAAAAGATGGTTTAACAAATCAGAATCTTTAGAATCATGTACATGGAAAGATATTTGATTATTTCAGATCGTGTATTTTTTTAAATTAATAAATTTATTTTAATTAAACATATTTTTGTAACTCTCAAAAATATTTTAAAAATCAAAATAGGAGAGAAAATTTATTCACAGATAAATCCCGCAGTCTCCATCACCAGTTTGTAGGCGATACAATTAAACTTTGCGTGTCGGCAATAAGGCTTTCCTCCCCAACAGACAGATTAATTGCGGTATCACCAGTACAAATTATTTTTAGGAATAATTCTGGATAATTGTTAGTGTGGATCACTTCTCCTTCTGAAATGTTCATTGCGAAGTGATTAATTTGAGATTAAATGATAGTTAACACTTAACTGTATATAATAGTATCATCTCTATCTGAGTCATTACTATTATATACTGAACCAAAATTATGTTAGGTATTCAATTTTACTTGGCAAGGTCAGTTGCTTAGGTAGTAAAATTAAAAAAAATTGGCATGTCTGGTCTTATGCAGGATAGTAGACGTCCTCCCATCGAGACATGCTATTCTCAGGTTACCAGGCTTCTGGAAAATTAATTTTAAAACAGTAGAGGGAACCAAATTAAAATAAATTTAAAGTTTTGCTCATCATAATTAATGATTTTTTTATTATGCGATTCTCATTATTAAAATGGCTTTCAACCCACTTGCTTTAATACTAAAAAAAAACAAACTAACGAAACTAAATTTTGTTAACTGAAAATATAACTTGGATATAGCTTTAATTATAAATGGAATTCCTTTAATACCAAAAAATGTGTTTGTTCTGAAAAAAGTTCTTCCTCTGGGCCGAAGGGTATAAAGAAAAAAAAAGGTTCAAAAATAGGGAGACACAATTTTCAGGGTAGTTTGTGGACCACAGACTGGTGTAAAAAATTCAAAAGGTAGATGTTTTCACTGCAACCAGACCCGACAATGAAAAAAGTTGTGTCCAATATTTTTCAAAAGGTAGAACAAATAAGGTAATTTCTGTTCACTGGTTGTGAAAATATGTTTAGCGGGGTTATCTATCGGTGCCTAGTGTGTAGATACAGGAGCCACTAATCATGTCTGTAATTCATTGTAAGGGTTCTAGAAAACCTGTCAACTTAGTGATGGAGAGATTTACCTGCATATGGGTAATAATACAAAAGTAACAGCAGTTGCAGTAGGAGATGTCACTCTTAGTTTTGATAGAGATCGGGTTTTAATACTGAGAAATTGTCTTTATGTACCCGTCATTAGAAGGAGCTTAGTTTTTATTTTTGGATTGGCTAAAGGCGGATATTTGGTTTATCTTAATAACTCTGTGGTTATTAAGAATATTAAACAGAATATCTGTTCTGGTACATTGGTGGATGATCTTTATATTATTACTCCAATCTCTCCTATACTGTAATTGATTGAAACGAATAATACATCGATATTACCATATAAGAGAAAATTTTCTTCTTTAATGAACCAAACGTTTCTTTAGCACTTATGCTTGGGTCATATTAATCTAAAAATGATAAACAGATGGTAGCAGATGAACTTTTGATTTTATTGAAATTGGAGGTACTTTCAGTCTGTGAATCTTACTTAGAGGGTAAAATGACCAAGAGGCCCTTTTTCGCTAAAGGCTATAGAGCTAAAGAACCGTTAGAGCTGGTTCATTTTGATGTGTGTGGTCCAATGACAATCTGGGCTAGAGGTGGCTTTGAGTACTTCATCAATTTCATTGATGACTACTCAATGTATGGATACATTTATCTAATCCACTGTAAGTCTGAATGCTTTGAGAAATTTAAAAAATTCAAGGCAGAGGCAGAGAAGCGTCTGGGTAAAAGTATCAAATCACTACGATTCGACCATGGTAGAAAATACCTCTTTGGAGAGTTTAAGGACTACTTGTCTTCAGAGAAAATTACATTCCAATTGACTGCACCTGGCACTCCGTAGCAAAATAGTGTAGCAGAAAGAAGGAATAGAACTCTTATAGAAATGGTAAGGTTCATGATGAGTTATTCAGGTTTACCCAATTCGTTTTGGGAACTCGCTTTAGAGACAGCGGCTTATGTTCTGAACTTGGTACCTTCTAAGTTAGTACCTACTACTCTCACAGAATTGTGGATCGGACCTAAGCCTAGTCTGAAACACATTCGGATTTGGGGTGTCCAGCACATGTGCTGAAAGGGAACGTGGGTAAGTTGGTACCGAGGACAGAAATTTATTTTTTTGTAGGATATTCTAAGAGAACGAATTGTGGTCTGTTTTATAATCCTAAGGATCAGAAGGTCATTGTCAGCACCAATACTCCATTCTTGAAAGATGATTATATGATGGATCACAGGCTCAAAAGCAATGTTGTTATGGAAGAACTAAGAGAAAATATCAGTAGAACGGAAGAACAAGTCATTGATATCTCATTACCTCGTCGTAGTGGGAGGATTATCGGGATATGTGCAAATCAAGAATAGGGTGCTGATGTACAGGATTTTGATTCTGTACAACGTGTTACTGCTAGTACACAAACACAGGTAGTGCCTCATCGTAGTGGAGAGTTATTCATCAACCTGACCGGTATATATTCTTGGGAGAGTCTTTTGATAGGATCCTGACAGAATTAGATATCGAGCCATGTAACTACAATGAAGCACTTCAAGACAAAGATATAAATCTTTGGCAAAGTGCTATGAATTCATAGATAGAATCTTTGTATTCTAATCAGGTCTGGGAACTTGTAGAACCACCCGAATGGATAAAACCCATTGGATGCAAGTGGATCTATAAGAGGAAGAGAGGAGCAGACGGAAAGGTTGAAATCTTCAAAGTTAGGCTTGTTGCTAAAGGGTTCACTCATAAAGAAGGGATCGATTATGAAAAAACCTTTTTGCCGATAGCCATGCTTAAGTTTATCCGAATTCTCTTATCCATTACAAAATCTGGAAAATGTACGTCGAGATAGCTTTCCTTAACGGAAGTCTTGACGAGTGTATCTATATGATACTACCAGACGAATTCATTGTAAAGGGCCAGGAACACATGCTGTGTAAACTTAAGAGATCTATTTATGGACTTAAGCAGGTATCGAGGTCTTGAAACACTCAATTTGATCAAGTCATTAAGTCTTATAGTTTTGATCAAAGTTCAGATGAGTTTTGTGTCTACAAAAAGCGTGATGGAAGTATGGTGATCTTTCTAGTACTTTATATAGACGACATCTTGCTTATCAAAAATGATGTGGGGGCATTATCTACGATTAAAGTATGGTTATTTAGGCAGTTCGATATGAAGAACTTGGGAGAAGACAGTCACATCCTTGGGATCAAACTTATGCGAGATCGAAAACAAAGGATATTGGGCTTATCACAAGCAAAATATATCAATAATATCCTTACTTGTTTTAGCATGCAGGATTCCAAGAAAGAGTTTCTCCCTTTCAAGCATGGAATCAATCTATCCAAGGATCAGTGTCCTAAGACATCTGATGAGATAAAGAAGATGAAGACAGCTCCTTATGTTTCGGTAGTAGAAAGCCTCATGTATGCTAAGTTTTGCACTGGACTCGACATCTTCTTTGCCGTTCACTTGGTCAGTAGATATCAGTCTAACCCAGGACAAGAGCATTAGACTGCGGTAAAAAATATAATCAAGTACCTAAAAAAGACTAAAGATTATATGTTACTTTACTAGGCAAATAGTCTAGTACATTTGGGGTACACAGACTCAAATTTTCAGTCTGACAGGGATTCCCGTAAGTTTACCTCAGGATATGTGTTTACCTTAGGAGGTGGAGCTATAAGTTGGAGGAGTACCAAGCAGTCCCGCATTGCTGATTCCACCATGGAGGCCGAGTATATGGCAGCTTCTGAAGCAGCTAAGGAGGCTATTTGGCTCAGAAACTTCATATTGGATTTAGATGTGGTACCTGTAGTTCAGTCGGTTATTACACTTTACTGTGATAATAGAGGAACGGTTGCAAACTCGAAGAAGCCAAGGGTCCATAAGAAAGGCAAGCGTAAGTATCACCTGATACGAGAAATTATACAGAGAAGTGATGTTGCTATGACCAAGATTACATCAGAAAATAATCTTGCAGATCCTTTTACAAAGAACTTATCGGCTAAGACTTTTGATAGACATGTAGGGGGGCATGGGAGTCAGATGCATGGCAGCATAATTTTGAGTATAAGTAAGAGATTGTTAGGGTTGGTATACTAAAAATTATGTTTTTAGTATTTAATTTTATTTTTTAATAAAATTAATTTTTTATTTTATGAGAATCTTTATAAGTAATGTATGTGTATCATTTCTTTAATGTTATGTATGGATGTCCGATATTCTGTATAGTATTTAATATGGTGTGTAGAGTACGACTTGCACACAGAAGATCAGATTTTAGGTTCTTGCAGAATATAAGTTTTATGTTCACATTTTAGATGAAAATAGACATACTATCGGTACGACTGTAACACAGAATTTTAGTAGGCCTGTCTTGGTTACAAAAAACAGATAATAGCGTCGTCTATTATTCTGACTATCTGCGCTAGTACACTTTGTGTATATTGAACGGGACAATTGGGGTAATTAATTTTATACTGATTATATAAATTAATTCACACCCTAAGGTTATTATGAATAGTGCTTATCCTCTTAATCCTGAAATAATTATTGATTTGCGTATATTTAATATTCGTTGTTTTGATTCATTAGAGGGTGCGATCTTATATGGGTCTATATTTTTGATGAGTTGGATAGCGGTATTATTTATATGGCGAATATTAATTATTGACAGAAATTACGTCCTAAAAGATTGAGATTGACGATACCCCTTTAAAGAAGCTTATAAGTTTTGATCGGGCAAAATCCTACAGGTAGATTTAATTATCTGGCGGTTAAATAAGTTAAGCGGAAGGGTTTAAGGAATATCAAGATGCCGATTAAATTAAATTTTTAGTAATTAAATTTAATTGACAGGTATCGAGAATCTTAACGTGGGGAGAAATGATAAGTATTTAATAACATAAGCTCAAAGCTATAAGTTCTTGAGGTTATAGGTCAGAGTACAATTATTGTTTTTTAGTGGTATGAATTATAATTCAGTATTTTATGAAAATTGCAGAAACTGTTGCTGGTTTTTCATAATTACAGATACCGCTATGAGATTTGCTTAATTACAGAAACCGCTAATACGTGTCTGTGTTTCATTAGAAGTTTTACTCATAATTACTCTCTAGGTCCCTACTGTAGTCTTATATATATGTAGGTGGGCTGAACCAATTTTATAACTTGTCTTTAAGATTAAAATTGTTCTGGTTCTGTCGGTACGAGTTCTCAAATGATTATAACCTACACTATATCTAGGAATCACATAAGAAAATACGATAGAAGATCTAATAGGAGCTTCAACTCGGATTCAAATCGTAGTTAAAGATTCGACCGGTAAAAAGGTATTTATCTAAACTAACTTCGGGTGCACGGATTTTATTTTGATCATTTGTTATCAAAAATTTTATCTGGAGCCCGTTTTGACGATTGTCCGTCTAGTTAATCTTTTTCATTAATCGTTTGTAAAAATAAAGATCTTGGCATTCTTACTTCCAATAGATTTCTAGGGAAAAATGGCCAACATAATGGTAGAAAAACAGAACTAGCTCAAGCGAATCTAACAAGGGTAAGTGAGCCTAAACAAAAATAGGGAGACAAAACCAACACCCCGGGAGAAACCTGGAAAAGGGAAAAGCTACACTAAAGACACAGAAAACAGGCATGACCCTGAGAAGAACACTCTGGCAAGAAAACCCAACAAGGCAAAGAACAAAAATCAGGCAAGGACCCGAGAAAAAAGCTAAACTAAACAAAAAGGGATAACAAAAAACCCAGGTCGAACTCGGAAAAAGAACTAGCATAAGTCAAACAAACAATCCTAACAAACGCAAACAAAATATACAATGAATAAAACACATAATCCTACTGTGGTTAGTAGCACCTAATGGAGGGTTCTAAGCTACTATATGTAAAATGCTGATTTTGGTCAATCGAACAGGGTACCACTGAATAGAGTCGGGCATATACCTCCCATGTCTGGAGTGCTACAGGACACGGTCAAACGGTACGCCCGAACTCTTTTACTACACCTATAAGAGCGTATAGTCAGTAAGGCTTGCCTGCCTTCTCAACAATCCCCAAAACGGATAAACGATTGGGGCATTAGGTCGACCAGGCAGCGGGTGTGAAGAACAATGCACATACATGCAAGAATAAAAATGAGAAATTCATGTTAAGAACCAATGATGTTTTTAAGTCTAGCCCTCTTATTTGATTTTATAAACCAGTTCTCAGCGGAGTTACCAAAAAATACTGTGGCGCTGGAATTTTGAGATTATTTGGTAGGTCAAAAATAAGAAATTTAAAAAATGTTTGAAAAGTATTTTAACACATTAAAAGTCAAATTTTAAAAATTATTTTTTGTTAAAAATAGAGTCGCCACTTGATTTTTGAGAAAAATAAAAAAAAAATAAAAATAGATACTGATCTTTAAAACGTTTAAGTAGGGAAAAAGGATTCAAGAGTTAAGATACGAATTAAGAAAGGTGTTAGGCACCATGTTCGTCCAACCGTAAGGTTGGCCTCTACTAATCATCATTGGTTCTTAATAAGGTTTCTCAAATGCATGCAAATACAAAAAAATAGAGATGAAGAGAGAATATTCAAAATCAAATATAGAAAATACATAACATAGGTATATAGAACCCCAAACCAAAGCAAACAAGAAAGGAAAATAAAATTCTAAATCTTACAGCATGCAATTTCTATTTAAAAGATACATGGAACAAACCCGCATGTGATAATACTAAAATTAATATAATTCAAAGAATAAAAAATATGCTAAAAACTACAAAAATTACCTAAATATGAATTGCTAGTAAGAAATAAACTAACTATTCTAGACATGATTTCAAATAAACTAAAGTATGCATAACACCAAAATAAACTAGATTAGTATTAACATGATTGCTTTTACCAAAGAGAAGCATTAAACCAAAATAAAAAGTGTACAAAATTCTATATTCAAAAGTTTAATGATAAAGGAAAACAAGTGACAGGAATTTTATGTAATTTTTTTTATCTATTCAAGACAAGATTTAAAGAGTTAACTAAAATAAAAGAAAATAAAAGAATATCTACAAAAAAAATTTAAACAAAAAATTTTTACAAAAAATCAAATTAAACTATTTAACCAAAGATCTAACTATTTAATATTTTAAAAGAAAAGAAAAGAAAAGAAAAGAAAAAAAATAAAAGAAATGAAATGAATAAGAGAGTTTTAACTACTATTAAAAGAGAAAATTATACTACCATTTAAAGATAAAAACTAGCTTAAAAGATTTTTTATGATTTTTTGAGTTTAACAAAATGAGATAAAAGAAAAATAAAATAAGTACTATGAAAAAAAATAAAGCTAATACTTAAAAAAAAGGACAAAAGAAAATTAAACTTTATAAGAAAAATAAAACTAATAATAAAAAAAGAAAAAAAAATCAAATGCTAGAAAAAAAAATTAGACTAATGCTAAAAGAAAAAGAACATTAAACTAATGCTAAAAAAATAAAAGAAAATGAAATAGAATGCTATTTAAAATAAATAAATAAAACTAAGTACAACTATTTAACTTGCAAATATGAATGTAGTATTGACAACTACATCCATATAAATATAAGTGTATTATTATGACAATTAACAGTATTAACAAATTGTAATTATCAAAAATATATTAGCACTAATTGATAAATTATTGAAAAGTAATAATGTGCTAAGTGTGAATGTGTAATACAAGTAAAGTAAATAAATTAATCAAACAAAATAAAATTGGAATTATAACATGAATTAGCTAGTTTACTCAAACTAAACATATTAACTATAAATCAAATGAAATATAGCGAGTTAAGCAATCACATAAGTAATGTAAGAAAGTATGTAAAATGAAACAATTAACTTAATTCGATCACTCTAAAGAGGTAAAAAATGGAGTTAGAAGAACCGGGGATCCAAACAAAGTACTTGGATTGCTAAGGAATCCTCGAGTCGGGGAATAGTGCCAACAATCCAATCCTCAAGATTTAAGCTAGGGCGTCGGAGGTTCGGCTCTCGGTACTTCGGTAGGGTTTCAACATCGGGGCTCAGAATTTCTCTGCGACTCAGCAGAGTTTCTTTCTCTAAAATTCTATCTTGAAAACATACCAAGGGGTACGGTATTTATAGAATTCTAACTGACATGTTTTAGGACACGTCAAGCCATTTGAAGTTGGCGGTTGCCAGGTTAGGAATTGGTGGTCACCACAATTGAAAAAGTTCCAAGTTCTATTAACAGTCGCCATAATGCAAGTTGGCGGTCGCCAAGTTGGAGGTGGCGGTCGCCACTTTAGCTAAGGTTTTCAAGAAGTTCTATTGGCGGTCACCACAATGAAAGTTGGCGGTCACCACAAAAAGTAGAAGTTTCCAAATGATTCTATTAGCAGTCACCACAATGGAGTTTGTGGTTCAAAATGACTTCATTGGTTTGAAGATTCTGATCATTGGATTCAAATACCGAGTTTTGATCATTTTTCGAGAATTGTACTGAGGCACCATTCCAAACGTTTTCATCATCGGATTCACCTAAGATTAGGCAGGATCAAATTGGGGTGTCTACACTTTATCGTCTAAGAGGTAGGATCCATAACTATATATGAAGATTTGTTGGATATGTGTTGTATATTTTGTGTTTATCCATGAAAAGATGAAAATTTTATATTTTTAAAAACCCTAGGTTATGGATTTGGGTTAATGCATATTAAATCTCAAGGCCTTTGAGGTTTTAGGGTGTTTTGATCTTGTTAATATCATGTGAGAACCTTTAACTTGAGTTTTGAAAAAGTTAGAGTTTCGTTTTTATCAAAATCTTGGAGATTTAGGGGGTTTTGGGTCGTTGAACCCAAATGGTGAAATTAGTCGAATTTTTAATAAATTAGAACTTGTATTATCTTATTGATAAGTAGATTTCATGAAACTTAAGAATGAGTGAAAATGGTCTAGGGTTGTGTTGTGAATTTTGATTGAATTCTAAGAAATGTTGGATGTATATGAAAGTATAAGTTATATGACTTAATTATAGTTGTCATGTGAACTCAAATACAAGATGATATTGATATTTGAATTGTTAATAGTCGGAGCCATTGTGGTGTTGGGTTTGACGAGAGGAATCGGTTTGATGGTTGGACTGATGGTGGTGTAAAACATGAATGATATAATTAAAGTACCGTGTTATTGAAATGTGTAACTAAGATTGGGCTTGAGCATCTCCTCGGTGAAAGACCAAAAACTTGTGCGATGTAAGGTAGGCTCTTCTTTTGGGTTAATCCACGTAAAGCGTACTCTTGGGCGGCCCATCCATCGATGTTTCTAAGAGAAACAAAAAATGTGCGCTCCTGTGCTGGGCTATAAAATAGGTATTTATCCATTGAGTCTCGTGTGGCCCGGTGGTGATAAATACGTTGGGGTCTATAGGCACCGTCCGGCTTTGGTACTTAAGTAAATCAAAAAAAGAAGTGTGTGTATGTGTGTGTGTGTGAAACCATTGACTGTGATTGCGTTGTGAACACAAGGAAACGAAATGAGGCTGAAGACTAAATAAGATGTTTGCGTTAGTTTTAATAAGAAAGAAATTCGATTATGTGAACGGGAATTTATAAGAAAAGTGGATTCGATTTTGGGTTTAAACGTGTTACGTATTTACATAATTATCCTCGCATGTCATGCGTATGTTCATATCTAGTATTTTTTCTTCATATCTTGTAAATATAATTCATTCGATGCAATGTTGTGGGTATTCGTTTTGTAAGGTCTTAAGGCCACGCACTCATATATTGCATGCATGAAAGGACAGTGTTATCGTTTCACGAGATGTATGACGAACGGATGATAGTTTCTTATGGTTTAGGAAGGTTTTAAGATGTCTTCTTTACTATTTTTACTCTTGTACTTATAAAATGGGTAGCACAAAAACTTCTCTTTTCAAGCACTTGGAAATGGAAGGTCAAGTTTTTGGAAACAAAAGTGAAGAAGCTATCTAAGGCTAGGCCACTCGAGATGGACCGCTCGAGCGGTCTATCGAGTGGTCTCATGCACCTCTCAGTTTCTCAGTCTGCAGGAAAAAATGCTGCAACCTCTGAGAGACCGCTCGAGCGGTCTTTTGACCGATCGAGCAGTCTGACTGGTTGGACGATTTTTGTACCTGTTTATTTTGAGGCCTATTTTTCAAATGGGTGTTTCTTTAAGGTTCAATAACTTTTTTTGTGTACTTTACACTTCAAATTACGGTTTACTTTTAGTAAAACGTTTCTATTTTTAAGGCCTTTTCATGTGCATCTTTGGGCTTTCTTTGGTTACGAAGTCGGGGCATTACATTTACATTATCAAAAGTAATGATGAAAATGAACCACAAACCGTCAAAATGATTAGTCATTGTGGATAGAAGCAAATCAGGCAGAGCTAAACCTCTAGCAAAATGTGAAGTATTTGGATCAGTCATCCAAACCTTTGAAGGGATATAGCGGGTTAGATCATGGGTATTTGTACAAAAACGCAATAAGAAACACTAGGTTTTAAGATGCAAAGTATGATTAGTTGTATAAGGTTTCTCATAAAGACCCAATATTAATTATGAGGAACCATATTCATCAATCATGGATGCAATAAGTATAAAAAGTTCAGATATGCGTCTTATAGATCTGGTTACAACATATTTATATGGATCTCTTAATATTGATATTGTTACACTCCAAACTCCGAGTCACGCGAAACGCCTACGAACAACCATCAAAATCGCCCAAACGAAAAGGGATGACAACTATAAAACCCAAGCAAAGCTAAAACCTTTAAAAAAAACGTATTACCGAGGATTTATTTAATTTTAAAGAGTAACCGAAGAGACTACGGTTACGGCCCCAAAGCCAAGAATTTAAAAATAATATACATTTTAGATAAGAAAATCTTTTCTTTTTAAAGAAACTTAGACCATTCCAAAATCTTTTTCGAAGCACAAAAGTTTGAATGAAACATAAACCATTTGAAAACCCCTTTTTGTAAGTCGTTGAACCAAGCAACGAAAAACGTAATAAGAAACTATGAAAAAAAAATAACCAACCCATGGTTCTCTCGAAAGCATAAATCATGCATACTTCCCTAAGAATTACATATGCTTTACAATATGTTACATCCAAACATCATACATATACAAAAAGATATAAACTACCTATCAAAAACAAGACAACAGGGTCTTGTCATCAGCCACCTCTGGGCACCTTCAGGTCAACCTATCGGGCCACATTCACCTGAAAAAGGTTTTAACAAATTCCACTATGTGAGCCGAAGCACAATAGAAACAGACTATGTAAGCAGTAAAGCAGAATATGCAATCACATAGCATAAAGTTGACTCAACCACGTGAGCCTCAAAATGGTTTTACTTCATAAAACTCCCAATTTTCCATTAGACTCCCATAAGTCTCCAAAACGGTTTTCCTTTCTCAAAACCAAGCATTTCAGCAATGCAAATAACATTTCACAGTTAAAGAAAAGCATTAACCAAAACGATATTTTTCCACTCGAAACACACAGCCGAGAAAATACGCACACATGCACACACACGCGCACGCCAACATCATATCCACGTGATCTTACCAACTCGTGGTTTTAAAACATAGGCACCGATGCTGAACGGGCATATAGACCTCGTCACGTTACTACCACCCGGCCATCACGAGGCCCGTTAAATAACTGGACGCCCTATACTTTTGACACGAACTGCGTCCTTTCTCAATTCACTAGCTGGTGGGCGAAAAAATTCATTATGCGTAGTTTTTTGGTCTTCCACCGTGGAGCAACTCGTGCCCAAATTTACTCGATCTGTAGATCTCAACACGATCTTTTTTTTTATTATCACATCAAAATCTAAATACCCACGCGTGAGTCTAACCCATGAGGTTTCTCTCACCAAACCCATAACACTGCGAGTCTAACCCTAAAAGTTCCTCTCGCCAAACCAATAACACCTCACAGCATGTAATAAACTAAGAAAAGCGCAAAAACATGCTTTTTACCCAAAAATATGGTTTAAAACATACAATATAATATGTAAGCATTTTCAACCGGTAGAAAAGCGTAAAATCGTACGTAGCACCCTTTAAAGACAACATAGTCTAGGATCCTACCTCATTGAGCCAAAAGATCGACGTCTCAAAAAATGAATCTCGACGAAACAAGATTTTATCCGGATAAACGCGAAGTCCCGGCACCAACATAAAGAATCCACTGTCGGATCGCTGAAAACCGAGTTCCAGGCCCATCAAAATCTGGAGAGAAGGCAGAGAAAATCGAAACTTAGCTTGGAAGTTAACTTTTCCAAAATATCTCCAGGCATCAGATATTTATAGGCACGGAAATTTCAAGGGGTTCAGTCGAATGAATGCCCAATCTAGTCGACTGGATGAGACTATTGGAATGCCAAAAATGCTCTACTGATATAGTTCAGTCGACTGGAGTCGAGACCCAGTCAACTGGATCACCCATCAAGTCGACTAGATGACGGAGCAAAACGATTTCTGGGTTAGAACAGATTTTACAGCCCTTAAACCAAACCAAACATGCCCATTTCGAACCCGAACAAGCATAACACTCATACGCACGTACGGTTCTACCATAAAGAAACAAAAACCCAATACACTGAGGTCAGGGGTTAACTCAAACTCGGTCAACACTTAAATCATTTCTAAAAATGAAACGAGTTAGAGTCTCACAGATATTTATATAAAAATTCCTAAAGAATATCAGATGCATAAAGCATGCAATTTAAAGCATATAGTGTTTATTTAATCAAGTTGCAATGATCGTTATATGAGTTAAAACAATCTAGACGTATATGGTACAATTAACTCAGTGAATATCTAGTTAAAGAAGGATTTGTGAAAGATCTCATATGTTTTGCGCTTTCATTAAAAAGTTAGAATCTGAATTTACTATTGTCGCAGTATATATGTAAATGGTTTGAATTTTGTTGAGACTGTAGAAGAGTTGACAAAACCTTGTTTTTTTAAGTTTAAGATAAAAGATCTTGGTAAAACAAAGCTTTGTCTTAGTTTACAAATTGAGCATTTTCAAAAGGGCATTCTTGTACATTAGTCTACATATATAAGTAAAGTTCTGAAATACTTTTCTATGTATAAAGATTATCCTTTGAACACTCCCATAATTGTTTAATCACTTGATATAAAGAAGGATTCATTTCATCCTCAAGAAGAGAGTGAAGTACTTCTTGGTCCTGAAGTACCATATCTTACTGCGATTAGGGCCATTATGTATCTTACAAATTACATAAGATTGGATATATCATTATTGGTCAACTATTTTTTTTTTATAATTTGATCGGCATTCTTTTTCACGCCCCAAACTCCGGGTCACGTGAAACGCCCACAAGCAACCAAACTATACACTCTCAATATAAAACATACATGCATTGTATATAAATGCTAAAAGGCTTACATTACACAGTTCGAACACCAAAAAAACACGTGAACGTACATGGTTCAAAGAAACAAAAAGGAAGACTACATATCTTCCGCCACTCCGGCAACCCCGGATCAACCTGCGTGACTGGTACCTAAAAAACATTTCAAATCCCACACCGTGAGCCAAAGCTCAACAAAAGCTAGACAACACATGCAATATAAGATAAACATGCTAGAAAAATGAGGTGCAGCTTTTGACTCTGTTTCAATTCATTAAAACAATTTTCACATGCAATGGAAAAGCGAGGATAAAAACTATTTTGACTCACACGAGCCTTGAAACGATTCTATTGTGTTACGACTCCCTCGGGTCATAAACATAGTTTAAAAAATTGGTTTATCTGTCCCGATATGCATTTTATGCAATCAATGTATCTTCTTAGACTTGCACCGAAGGACCTCAGCCCCAACTAATTCATTGTTAGCCAGAGCTAACTTAGACAACCCACGCAGCGCTTACCATCCATGCAACTCAACACATGCATCCCACACAACACAACACATGCCACTCGGGCAACACACGCAACGTACGCACCCCGTGCAACTCACACATACATGCATCCTCTCGAGCTTTCATCGAAGGACCAATATCCGCCCTATCTAATGCATTGTCGACCAGAGTCAACATATATCTTCACAAACTTTCACCGAAGGACCAATATCCGCCCTCAATAATGTATCTTTACGGACTTTCACCGAGGGACCACTATTCGCCCCACGTATGCATCTTTACGGACTTTCATCGAGGGACCTCTATATGCCCCATAAATGATTGTATAACCAGAGTTTTAATCAATGCAACACATGCATATATATATAATTAGAGCTTTAAATACACGACGCCCACAAAAGGCCACACAGGATCACATATGACTGATCACATATCCGTCTTACAGCATGCTTAAATGAAACTAGAGTTTATAAGCATAAAAGCACGTACGACCACAACGTTCCACACAACCCATCAAGACATCACATGCCACACACCCGTCATCCGCTCACCCGAATGACCCGTCCACTGACCGGGATAACCAACGATGTAGGAAACCAAAACTTAACTCGAAGGCCAACTTTGCTCAAACGCTCGAGCGGTCCCCTACCAATATACATCTCTGCCATCACCTCGGTCAAATGGACGACCATCGCTCGAGCGGTCGCCCACTGACCCAACTCTCGGCAACCAGCCCACTCGAGCACACAACCACCACTCGAGCGGTCAACGCTGAGAGGAAACCCAAACCAAAAAACAAAACCAAACTCCCGCACATAAGAATGCACGAACCACCACAAGCACAGTCGTGCACCAAAAACATGCATCTAACCATACACGTCACCCCTGAGGATAGCACCTAACAAACACCCGAGGCCACGCCACGACCCTCGAAGCCACAACACAACCAACAGAACCCTAAAATGAATCCAATAGTATTTCAGTAGACTAATCCCATATATCAATTAACTGAATACCATTGAAAATCAATTGGAAACTAAGGATCCAACCACAAAAAAACAAAACACAAACAAACTCCCAAGGCCCTGACACGACCAACACAGACTCACACACGCCCACACGCGTCCAACACAAGCCCACGACACCCCCATATGCCCAACACAAACCCACGACGCCCACACGCGTCCAACACAAGCCCACGACACTCCCATATGCCCAACACAAACCCACGACGCCCCAAGAAACAAGAAACTTGACAAAAAGGGCCAACAAGGATGAAAAATAACCTTTTCCCAAACATTCGGCCAGAAACAATTGAAAAATTGTTAAGAAATTTTGACACACCCTCACTATTTTGATCATAACTTTTTTCACAAAAAGAATTTTATTGTGGGAGAGGTGTCATTGGAAAGAAGACTTTCGAAACTTCAATTTGAGTACAAGAACGACCCAATTTGAGTTCAAATGAGGGAGATATGATTGAAGAAAAATAGCCCTGTGCAGCCAGTCCGCTTAAGTGGACATCGGGCGCTCGAGCAAGCGACCACCTGAGAAAATCCCAGATTTTCCTATTTTTGAGTTCTAAGCCCCCAAAACTCTCAAACACCCAAAACCCTCGAACGTGCCCAAACCCGACACTACCACAAGACCTCGAAAGGAACATTCAAAACATGATTCCATCCAACTGAAACAACACAAAACCCCCTTTTCAAACCCAAACCCAATTTTTTTGAAACTTAAATTGATTTTTCATGTATTTTTAATCGGTAAAAACACACATAATTACACGTTGCACCCTTATATGACATGAGAGTCTAGGATTCTATCTCGTTGAGTCAAAAACTCAATACCTCGATCCACGTGCAAAATCAAACTTCATCGGAATAAAATTTTATCTGGATGAACGCGTAGCCCTTTGTGCCAATTGTAAGGATCCGCTGTTGGATTGTCGAAAGTCGAGCCCCGAGCCCCCAAGAAGTTAGAGAGAAGGTAGAGAGAAAAAAGAAACTTAGTTGAGAAATTTTGAAAATATCTAACTGTAGATATTTATAGGCCACGAAAATATCTTCTTCTTTTTTTGAAATTCGCACC
Organism: Heliamphora pulchella; assembly: GCA_032270985.1. Classification (NCBI taxonomy): domain Eukaryota; kingdom Viridiplantae; phylum Streptophyta; class Magnoliopsida; order Ericales; family Sarraceniaceae; genus Heliamphora; species Heliamphora pulchella. Next base: position 20,915 of record JAULJZ010010572.1, on the reverse strand, counting down.
GCAGTGGCCATCGACCCTAGGAACCAACCCCACATGCATCTCTACCCTCAAACATACATAAAAACACGTATAAACATGCTACAACAAAAAGATAAACAACGCGTCTAAAAATGCCAAAAAAGAAAATGGGTCAGGGTCTCACAACTCTACCCCCCTTGAAGGGATTTCGCCCCCAAAATTCAGCACAAGGTCGAAAGAAAATAAACCGTCGATCGCAATCGATAGAGGCATAAGAGATGGTCAGCTAAACCATTCCTAGGATATAGTCAAACATGGTCAGGCATCCTAAACAACAGCTAACTATCTCAGAAACACGGGATCTACAACTCACCCCAACCACACATCCGCACCAACCACTGCCTCAACACAGCACACCACCCAAGGAGTCCACCACTAACTCCAAACCCACAGCCACAGTCTCGAACACGGCCTCGACCTCTCTACACAGACATCACGTCTACATGAAAGCAACACATAACATAAGATACAACATATAAGCACGAAATACATAAGCATGCTAACACGTAGTTACATAGGTTCATGTTAAACAAACTCCACATACCGAGGAGAACCGACAAGAGTGACACGTCAATCTGGATAACCTACTCAGATTTTCTGCTAAAAATCACGTCAGCTAAACGCATTTCTAAGCTGGCTCCCAAGTTTGTTAATCCAAATGCCCAAAGGCAAGACTAATCAATCCTACAGTTCAACCCACATGCTCACATATACACAACATTCTCATGCTTAACATGCTAACACGTTCATGTTATCAAGCTTCTAAACATATGCAATCAAGCACATGCAATCAACCTCACAAGGTGATAAACCCTCTTTCCACGGCTCTTAGGTATTCAAACCCAGAGCTCTGATACCATTTTGTCATGCATCAAACTCTAGGTCACGTGAAACGTCCACAAGCAATCAAACTATACACTTTCAATATAAAACATATATGCATTGTATATAAATGCCAAAAGTCTTACATTACATTGTTCCAATACCAGAAAAACATGTGAACATACATGGTTCAAAGAAACAAAAAGGAATACTACAAATCTTCTGCCACTCCAGTAACCTTGGATTAACCTGCGTGATCGGTACCTAAAAAATATCTCAAATACTATACTGTGAGCCAAAGCTCAGCAGAAATTAGACAACACATGCAATATAAGCTAAACATGCTAGGAAAACGAGGTGTAGTTTTTTACTCTCTTTCAAGTCATTAAAATAATTTTCACATGCAACAGGAAAGCGAGGATAAAAATCTTTTTTGACTCACACGAGCCTTGAACACTATTCTATTGTGTTACGACTCCCTCAGGTCATAAACATAGTTTAAAAAATTGATTTATCCGTCCCGATATGCATTTCATGCAATCCATGTATTTTCTCATACTTTCACCGAAGGACCTCAGCCCCAACTAATGCATCGTTAGCCATAGCTAACTTAGACAACCCACGCAACGCATGCCACCCATGCAACTCAACACATGCATCCCACACAACGCAACACATGCCACTCGTGCTTCCAAACCGTGCAACACACGCAACCCGTGCAACACACATAGTGCACGCACCCCGTGCAACTCACACAACACATGCATCTTCTTGGGCTTTCATCGAAGGATCAATATCCGCCCTATCTAATGCATTATCGACCAAAGTCAACATATATCTTCACGGACTTTCACCGTCGGACCAATATTCGCCCTCAATAATATATCTTTAAGGGACATTCACCGAGGGACCTCTATCCGCCCCACATATGATTGTATAACCAGAGTTTTAATCAATGCAACACATGCATATATATAATCAGATCTTAAATACACAACGCCCACAAAAGGCCACACATGATCACATACAAATGATCACATATCGGTCTTACAGCATGCTTAAATGAAACTAGAGTTTATAAGCACAAAAGCACGTATAACCACGACGTTTCACACAACCCATCACGACATCACATGCCACACACCCGTCATCCGCTCACCAGAATGACCCATCAACTCACTGGGACAACCAATGATGCAGGAAACCAAAACTTAACTCGAAGGCCAACTCTGCTCAAACGCTCGAGCGGTCCCCTACCGAGATACATCTCTTCCACCACCTCACTCGAGCGAATGGCCACCACTCGAGTGGTCACCCACCGACCCAACTCTTGGCCACCAACCCGCTCGAGCGCACAACCACCGCTAGAGTGGTCAACACTAGGAGGAAACCCAAACCAAGAAACAAAACCAAACCACTGCACGCAACGATGCACGAACCACCACAAGCACAATCGTGCACCAAAACCCTACATCTAACCATACACGTCACCCCCGAGGACGGCACCTAACAAACATCCGAGGCCACGCCACGACCCTCGAAGCCACAACACAACCAACAGAATCCCAAAAAGAATCCAACAATATTTCAGTAGACGAATCCCATATATCAATCAACTAAATACCGTTGGAAACCAATTGGAAACCAAGAATCTAACCACTAAACAACAAAACACAAACAAACTCCCAAGGCCCTGATACGACCAACACGGACTCACACAAGCCCAACACGGCAAACATGAGCCCACACAAACCCACGACGCCCACACGTGTCCAACATAAGCCCACGATGCCCCCATGCGCCCAACACAAACCCACGACGCCCCAAGAAATAAGAAACTTGATAAAAAAAGGGCCAACAAGGATGAAAAATAACATTTTCCAAAACATTCGGCTAGAAATAGGTTAAAATGGTTCAGAAATTTTGACACACCCTCACTATTTTGATCATAACTTTTTTCACAAAAGAATGTTTTTGTGAGAGAGGTGTCATTGGAAAGTAGACTTTCGGAGCTTCAATTTGAGTACAAGAACGACCTAATTCTGAGTCCGAATGAGGGAGATATGATTGAAGAAAAATGTCCCTGCGCAGCTAGTCCGCTCGAGCGGACATCAGGCGCTCGAGCGAGCTACCACCCGAGAAAAACCTAGATTTTTCAATTTTTGAGTTCTAAGCCCCCAAAACTCTCAAACACCCACTAACCACCATCTCAACCACAAATTGAAGCTTCTAAACCCCTTCTCGGCACCCTCGGACGTGCCCAAACCCGACACTACCATAAGACCTCGAAAGAAACATTCAAAACTCGATTCCATCCAACCGAAACAACACAAAACCTCCTTTTCAAATCAAAACCCAATTTTTCTGAAACGTAAATCGATTTTTCATGTATTTTTAATCGGTAAAAATACACACGATTACACGTAGCACCCTTATAAGATATGAGAGTCTAGGATCCTACCTCGTTGAGTCAAAAACTCGACGCCTCGATCCACGTGCAAAACTAAACTTCATCGAAATGAACTTTTGTTAGAATGAACGTGTAGGCCACCGTGCCAATAGTAAAGATCTTTTGTTGGATCATCAGAATTCGAGCCTCAGGCCCCTGAGAAGTTAGAGAAAAGGCAAAGAGTGTAGTGACTTGACCCATTTTAATTTAAAAATGATTAACTATGGATTTTGGACGAGAATTAAAACTTAATTTCGGTAAGTCATTGGAGAATATTTTGAGTTTGGACACGCATGTTAAGTTATGTTCGGTGAAGAAAATAAGGTTTTAAAAGATGTCGGGACAAAAAATGTGTGAAAAATGTGTGAAGAAAAGTGACATACCTTCACTATTTTGGTCATAACATTTTGTACAAAATGAATTTTGGTATAAGGTTAGAACCATTGGAAAGTAGACCTCCGGGACTTCAGTTTGAGCACAAGAATGACCTTATTTCGAGTTCGGAGGAAGGAGATATGCTTGCTCAAAGTCGAACCAGCAGTGTAGTCGCAGAGGCCGATTGATCGATCTCGAGATCGATCGATCGGTTAGTGTCGGGCAGAAGCTGTAAGTTACAGGTTTTGGCTTTGTTTGCTCATTCTCTCTTCTCTTCTCTTCTCTCTCTCTAAAGTTGAGGAGTGACCTAGGGTTTAGGTTTTGTAGCTCCTTGGAGCTTTCCATGTTAGTTGAAGGCCGAGATCTTGCCATTTCTTAGAGTGAGCAACTGTTGGAGAGCATGGATGTGCATTGGGAGCTTCTCCGTTTCCATGCGATTGAGGTTCTAAGGGTTTAGAGCTCGCTATAGGTTCGATTCATGTTGGTGGAACATATTAAAGGTAGGATCTTTCACTATCTTTGATATATTGTTTGATATGAGTTGAATTTTTATGTTTATATACATGAAAAGTTTAAAAATCTATGTTTTGAAAACCCTAGGTTAGGATTTGATGTTAAAGTAAACTAAATCATGTGTTTTCAAGTGATATGAGGTAGTTCTACCTTAGTATTATCATTAGAGCTTAATAAATATATAATAGGGAAAGTTAGGGTTTAATTCGAATTAGAAATAAAGAAAGATTGGGGCCTTTTAGGTTGTTGGGTTTAAATGATAAAATTGATGTATGATTTGATAAACCCTAGGTGTGGGAACGTTTAATTGGTGTTTGGGAAAGTTAGAATTTGGTTATTTTCAAACTCAAGGGAAAATTTGTGGGTTTTGGGGTCGGTGGACCCGAATGATAAAATTGGTTGGATTTTTGGAGAAGTTGTAACTCGATTTACCTCATAAACTTTTGGAATTGATAAAGAAAATTGGAATTGAGAACTTTAAATAAAATTCATGAATTTAAGGATGTGTAAAATAATGAAAAAAGTTTTAGGGTTGTGATAACCTATCGTATTTACATTCCATGAATTAGTGTGGCATACGACTATGCCGGGTGTTAAATTTGGGGTTTTTAACATAAAACTAGAAAACACATGTAATGATATGGGTTTGACGAGAGGAACCAATGTGGGGTTGGACTCGTGTTTGAGAACGTGCTTAGTTACTATTAATCATTATCGTGTTGAAAAATTATTAATGTATTTAATTCCTTGTGTGGGTTGCGTGTTGGCAAGAGGAACCGAGTTTTAACGGTTAGACTCAAGTTGTGATGTGGGTGATTTGATGACGTTGTGTTGACAAGATGAACCATTTCGGGTTGGACTCGTGCGTGCATGATGTGATTTGATATATCAAAAAGGACTAATTACGGGATCCAAAGGATCATTTACGGTTGGGCACAAGTTGCTCCACGGTGAAAGACCAAAAAACTGTGGAGATTGGATTCTCTACGCGTCGGCTAGTGAATCGGGAAAGGACGTTAGTCGCGTCGGGATATAGAATGTCTCGTTACTTCATGGGGCCTGTGTGGCCGGGATGATTGTAACGTTACGTGGGTATATACGCTCGTCCGATGTTGGTGCCTATTTTTACTAACCACGAGTTGATAAAGTCATGCAAAGATGTTGTTGATCATGTGTGTGTGCGTGTGTGTGTGAGTTGTAAAACTGGGTTGGTAAAACCTTAATTGGATGAATGGATAAAATGATGAGATGTGAAAGGGTGTTGAGTTGATTGAGAATAATAAGAGGATTGGATAAAATGGTTAATTTCATCGAAATTATGGGAATTAAACAATAATTCTTTATACATGTGATATACTGGTATCCCACATCGAAAAGGGAAAGGGAGTTCCTAGGCTATAAAGAAAAAATCTTTGACCCTTACATTCAACGAGGTCTTTTTTCAGGTGGTAGAGATTCTAGCAGAACTTCGCAGTTAAGCGTACTTGGGCAGGAGCAATGCAAGGATGGGTGACCCCCTAGGAAGAACAAAATCGTGAGGACTTTTGCCCAAAGTGGATAATATCGTTTCCATGTGAAGGTTCGAGGTGTTACAGATGATATTAGAGCCGACTCTCCTCACCTCCGAGTGTGGGACCTTGCCGTCTTGCATGACACGTGGGCAGGCTACTGAGTGGGAGGGTCGATAAGGACTGGCAGGCTACTGGAGCTGGCAGGCTACTGCACGAGGACGTGCATCCCTTATGGGGATGAATTGTGATATCCTGATATCCCACATCGAAAAGGGAGAGGGAGTTCCTAGGCTATAAAAGAAAAACTTTGGACCCTTACATTCAACGAGACCTTTCCCCAGGTAGTAGAAACCCTAGCAGAACTCCGCAGTTAAGCGTGCTTAAGCGGGAGTAATGCAAGGATGAGTGACCCTCTGGGAAGAACAAAATCGTGAGGGCTTTGCCCAAAGCGGACAATATCGTTGCCATGTGAAGGGTCAAGGTGTTACAAATTGTATCAGAGCCGACTCTCCTCACCTCCAAGTGTGGGTCCCTACCGTCTCGCGTGACACGTGGGCGGGCTACTAAGTGGGCGGATCGATACGTACTGGCAGGCTACTGCATGGAGACGTGCAGCCCTAAGGGGGTGGATTGTGATATCCTAGTATCCTACATTGGAAAGGGAGAGGGAGTTTCTGGGATATAAAGAAAAAACTTTGGACCCTTACATTCAACGAGGCTTTTTTTCAAGTGGTAGAGATCCTAGCAGAACTCTGCTGTTAAGCGTGCTTGAGCGAGACCAATGCAAGGATGGGTGACCCCCTAGGAAGAACAAAATCGTGAGGGCTTTTGCCCAAAGCGGACAATATCGTTGCCATGTGAATGGTCAAGGTGTTACAGATGGTATCAGAGCCGACTCTCCTCACCTCCGAGCGTGGGCCCCTGCTGTCTCGCGTGACACGTGGGCGGGCTACTGAGTGGGCGGATCGATAAGGACTGGCAGGCTACCGGAGCTGGCAGGCTACTGCACGAGGACGTGCAGCCCTAAGGGGGTGGATTGTGATATCCTGGTATCCCACATTGAAAAGGGAGAGGGAGTTCCTGGGTTATAAAAGAAAAACATTGGACCCTTACATTCAACGAGGCCTTTTACCAGGTGGTAGAGACCCTAGCAGAACTCCGCAGTTAAGCTTGCTTAAGCGGGAGTAATGCAAGGATGGGTGACCCATTGGAAAGAACAAAACCGTGAGGGCTTTGCCCAAAGTGGATAATATCGTTACTATGTGAAGGGTCGGAGTGTTACAATACAAAACTTGGTCATAAATTGAGAAAACCTTGATAATTAATGGATGGGGGAAATGATAATGATTTGTCAAAGAGGTAAACTAAGTTTGGATTTTGGAATGGATCTATTGAAATTGAAATGAAAGAAAGCTAAATGATGATCTTGTAAAGGAAATCGGTTATGAGACGAATTTTGTAAGAAAGTGGGAGTACTATGTTTAATAACTTTGTGTTGCATGTCGCATAATCACCCTCACATGTCATGCATATTCTTTCAATGTTAGTCAGTTTTCCTTCAAGCTTTGGCTCATGTTGTCTAACAACATTTCAGGTAATCTGGGGATCGAGTTATCTGCTAGAGGAGTGTGCATTGAGACCTCGTTAGGTCGTCATCTTTGAAGATTCTTGGAGTTTATTTAGGTTGTAACGTTAGAGAATTTTGTTATCGTATTTTAATTGGATTGTAATTTGTTTGTAAGACCCTAAGGTCAAGAGTACATTCGTTGCATGCATGGGAGGATGTTTGGGTTAGGTCGTACGCCTTTTATTTCCTAAATCTTTTGTATGGATATTGCAAGGATTTATTTTTCCAATCTATTTGATGTTTATAACCTGTGAAATTTCCTCTTTTTAAGGTTGTTTCTTTCGTTAAAATATGTTGAATCGTACCAAAAATATTCTAAGTTTTGACAAACAGGTTTTCAGCTTGAGAAAAGACCTGGAGCAAGACAGATTGATAGACCAATCGATCAGTCTATCAATTGGTCTTATGATGCTCTCGGTTCTTTTGTGCAGGCAAGAGACCGATCGATCGGTTCTTTTGTGCAGGCAAGAGACCGATCGATTGATCTTTCACCGATCGATCGGTCAGGGCAAAAATCTATTTTTTTTTCGAAGGCTCAACTTTTGGGGTTGTTTTCTGCACTTTTAAACCTATCTTTTATCTTTAATTAAATCCTCGGTTGGGCATATTTTCAACAATTTTGAACTCGTTGTTCATTTTCATTTTAAATCGTGTTGATCAAGATAAGCATTGGTGGGTTTTGGTTTATAAAACGGAATTTATTGGGTGTTTCTTGTGGTTCGAGTTTGAGGTGTTACAGATTGGTATCAGAGCTATAGGTTTGAATACCTAGGAACCGTGGGAAAGGTTAATCCATTACGTGAGAGCTTGCATTGATGTGTGGCATTCATGTATTAGTGTGCTAGCATGAAATATCATCAATATACTTGATATTTGCATGCGACGTGATACTTGGGTATGGGAGTTGGATCTTTGGGATGGTGTGTCTCGCTCCTGGGCGTCTGGTCAACTTGTTCAGGGTTCGAGTTAGAAGGGCATTTGGCCAACGTCCATTCTAGCAAGAAATCTAAACGAGTTATCCAGATTGATGTGTCACTCCTAGAGATTCTCCTCAATATGTGGATATGTGATTGTGAGTTGATGTGATGTGACTAAGTGGTGAGTAATGTGTTCGTGTGGCTTTAAAGGGTTAAGTTGAGTTTAATCGAGTCGGGATTGGTAATGTCTGTGACATAGGAGTTATGCTTGTGGGGCTATAACGAGTTGTGGTCAGGACTATGGTATGGGTTGTGGAACTACGAATCAGTGGCTAGTGATTGTAGTGGGCCTAAGCTCATGAGATGAGCATTAGTTATCTAGGGTATGTTGTACCTATGTGAGTTGGTGGTGACCGTAGCCAGTGACCCGTTATGTTTCTGTGTTACCTATAGCCTAACAAGTAGGTATGGTAGAGCATTTGAAACCTCTTGGAGGTTGTTTGTTGTGGTTGGGTATGAGGTGTGGTTTTAAGGGCGCTAAGGATTATGTACGCCATGAGCCGTGCTATATCTTGAGTCGTGCTATGTCATGAGCCGTGTGCCTTGAGATTGGGTATGGAAGGGAGCATAACAATCTCCGGCCTAAGGTATGTTAGAAAGTCTGAGCTTAGACAGTGTTTAGGAATATTCCTTACCATACAGGGTGTTATTGGTAGCCACAGTGGTACCTTATGATTTTGGAGGTCTGTTTGATGACTCTTGTGTTTTTCTCGTGGTATGGTGCTGAGTCGTATTTCTTGATAGAAGTTAGAAGTTGTATGAGGAATAAGTATGTGGATTAGAGATGTTATCGACGGCTTGGTTATCGAGTGATTTGCATGTACGTATGATGAGATGTATGTCTGAGGTGGTTATGCTTTGATGAGGGATGGTTTGAGATTATCCTCATGATTGGGAGACTATGTGTAGTACGAGATGTTTGATGAGTGTGAATGTGTGAGGCTGATAGGGCCTGTGATGGATGTTGTTATTATAGTTGACCCGGTCGTTTTAGGATGACGTGTTGGTATGGGGATATTCTATGAGTGGATGATGTTGGTAGTGGGTGACCTGGCGTAAGGTCTAGAGATGGTGATGTCATCTTATCCTTAAGGGGCGAGTGCTAAGACAGACCATTTGGCTTAGAGTGGGTAGTCATTTCCATGTTCAGATAACTGTGTGCTTGGATGAAGCTACGGTTTGAATAGTCTCAGATCTTTTGCGAGACGACGTGGTCGCTTTAGTGTTCTCCCCTACGAGTGCTAAGTGCATGAAATCTGAGAACCCGTGATAGGTGTTAATAGTGTGGTCGACCTAGTTTCTTAAATAATGTGCCATCATTGTGATGTTCCTTAAAGGAATGGAAGTTTATTATGATTGAATATGCGATGTAAAGGTGGTTGTGTTGTTTTGCCCATAGAGGTGAAATGTGCAGTAGTAAAATTCAGTGAAGCACCGTAATGGTTGAGTGGCCTGGAGCCGGTAGGCAAAAATCATGGATCCCAAGGGATATGTAATCATTTTTATACGCAAGTTGCAGAGGTGTGGGTGTTGTTCATGTAGCCGTGGATGTTATGGGTAACTCTGGATGAAAAGTTTTAGTTTCAACCATCTTCAATTGAATGCTTTGCATTTTCTTTCATAGGCGTCCCTGAGCCGTGAGCTCGAGATTATAGCATGTTTATTGCTTATCCGTTTGGTTGTTGTTTATCCTTTGGGAATCGTGTAAGAGTAGCACAACCCTGTGAGGAGGTATCGTGGAAGTGGTGTGAACATGTAGTATTGTGCCTTTGTGGGTACCCAATGAGGGTCTCGTGAATGTGTGAAATGCGTCGTTTAAGGATAAAGGAGTGAACAGTAGCCGATGTGCTTGAATGAGATCTGAGTTTGAGAACCAAGTGCGATAAGTGGTGCACTCACTGTGATTGGGAATCGATAACATTGATAGTGTGATATCGGAAGTCGTTCTAAAAGACTAGTTGTTAGCATTTTCTTAAGCCGAGTATTTGGTGGTTGCCGAGAAGGTAGTGGTGTTGAGTGAGAGTCTCTAGTTGACTCGTGGTTCTTCTAGGAGGAGAGATACCTTGCGGTTGGTTATTCGACGTGATTGTTTTACACTGTTGGATGTTTAAATGCTGAGACTTTTGGTTGGCCTTTGTTGAGTAATTTTTGGTAAGATTAGGATTTGTTCCCCTTGAACCTAGTGAATCTCTTTTGGTTCTTTTGGATGCACCTTGACCGATGTACCTTCAAAACCGTACGGGTGTAGGTGTGGCTTCTCGCAGTTTCTTGAGGGAGTGGTTTGCCCTGTCATGTGAGCTCGAGTATTCGGTAGAGATTTCTTGAGATGTGTTCTGATTTATACGGTGTGTTAGCATCCATAACCCTTGATTGAATGAGAGTCTTGTTGAAGTTCTAGTGACCGAGGGGTCGATGTGATGAGTTCTTGAATATCTATTCGTATTCGTTTGCTGTCTAGACTGTGTAGCTCATGTGGTATCAGTGTGAGTCACAAGGAAGTTGCTTTGAAAACCTTTCGTGATGTGGTCCGTTAGAGCAAGCTTGTTTGTTTAGATTGGGGCTTGAACATTGTTCGTATGAAGAACGAGTTTCCTCGTGGGAATGTGTAGACTCTACGTAGGAGATGTTGAGGGGTGATGTAATTCCAAAGATCCTGATGTAGTTACGTGACAACTTGGTGTGAGTACGTTGGAGTAGTAAGTATTTAAATGAGACCAGTGGAAGGATAAAAGTGGGGGTATGTGAATTGATTTATGTGGTTCTTATGATCGGCCTTGAGTATGTTGAGTGCCAGGGTAAGTTGGGTGTAAGACGAAATGGTAAAACAATTCTTGGTTAGGTTGCTTGGTGGGAAAACACGTGAAGGGATGATAGGAATGTATATGCTGATGTTGGCGAATGATGTACTCGATGACTACGAGAACTCAATGACCGATTAAATACGGAGTGTTGTAGGTTCGAGGAACCGGTAGTTGGGTGTGTACAGTGTTATGACGAGGGATATGGTTGGGTTGTATGGGTAAGTATATACCTGTGGAACGTTTGGTTTAGGTGATGTATTGTAGCCCTGGTGACACTTGAAACTCAGGTGGCGGTATTAGTCTTGATCGTTGTAAGGCTAGAGTGGTGCAACGTGAGATAGTAATGTGATTTCGAGTTTGTGGTTGTCAATGGTTTGTAAGGGCTTGAGCGACGTTTCGAGTAATGCGGATATGATCCGTGTGAACAATGCTGGAGTTGGGTAACATGTGTTTGGTTGACGGGAGTAACCCTCATGTACGCTTGGATGAAGCAATGAGATAGTTTGTGATAGTTCAACAAGGGGAATAATGATCTTTACAGACAAAGGTGGAGAATGCTTGAATCAGCTTCGATGGTGAGTTAATTTAGAGATATGTGCTTGGTTTCTTGTGGGGGATTCGTACTCAATGGATTATGTTTTAGAGCCTTGATGAAGTAAGTTAGACCTTGATTCGGCAAAGTTGGGAAAGCCCTTGTGGTAGTGAGACCGTTGACGCGAAGGTTATAGTTGAGAATGTTTGTTCTTTGGGAGTATGTTCGTGTTGTGAGATGATAGTCATGGGAAGATTGTTGGTGATCGATGAGGGAGCTGTTGACTCTAGTTCCGGTATTGAATTTCGAGGACGAAATTTCCTAAGTGAGGGAGATTGTAGTAACCTGACCCGTTTTAATTTAAAAAGGATTAACTATGTATTTTGGCTGAGAATTAAAATTTGATTTTGGTAAGTCATTGGAGAATATTTTGAGCTTGGACACGCATGTTAAGATGTGTTCGGTGAAGAAAATAAGGTTCCAAAACATGTCAGGACAAAAAATATGCAAAAAATGTGTGAAGAAAAGTGACATACCTTCACTATTTTAGTCATAACATTTCGTGCAAAATGAATTTTGGTATGAGGTTAGAACCATTGGAAAGTAGACCTCCGGGGCTTCAGTTTGAGTACAAGAACGACCCTATTTGGAGTTTGGATGAAGGAGATATGCTTGTTCAAAATCAGACCAACATTGCAGTCGCGGAAACCGATCAATCGGTCTCGAGACCGATCGATCGGTCTATGTCGGGCAGAGGCTATAAGTTACAAGTTTTGGCTTTGTTTGCTCATCCTCTCTTCTCTCCTCTCTCTCTCTCTCTAAAGTTGAGGAGTGCCCTAGGGTTTAGGTTTTGAAGCTCCTTGGAGCTTTCTATGTTAGTTAGAGGTTGAGATCTTGCCATTTCTTAGAGTGAGCAACCGCTTGAGAGCATGGATGTGCGTTGGGAGCTTCTCCATTGCTGCGTAATTGAGGTTTTAAGGGTTTAGAGCTCGCTAGAGGTTCGATTCATGTTGGTGGAACATCTTAACGGTAGGATCTTTGACTATCTTTGAAGTATTGTTTGATATGAGTTGAATTTTTATGTTTATATATATGAAAAGCTTAAAAATCTATGTTTTGAGAACCCTAGGTTAGGATTTGATGTTAAAGTAAACTAAATCATGTGTTTTCAAGTGATATGAGGTAGTTCTACCTTAGTATTATCGTTGGAGCTTAATAAATGTATAATAGGAAAAGTTAGGGTTTAATTCGAATTGGAAATAAAGAAAGATTGGGGCTTTTCGGGATGTTGGGTTTAAATGATAAAATTAATGTATTATTTGATAAACCTTGGGTGTGGGAACATTTAATTGGTGTTTGGAAAAGTTAGAATTTGGTTATTTTCAAACTTAAGGGAAAATTTGTGGGTTTTGGGGTCGGTGGATCTGAATGATAAAATTGGTTGAATTTTTGGATAAGTTGTAACTCGATTTACCTCATAAACTTTTGGTATGTTAACCTCATAAACTTTTGGAATCCATAAAAAAAATTGGAATTGAGAACTTTAAATAAAATTCATGAATTTAAGGATGTGTAAAATAATGAAAGAAGTTCGAGAGTTGTGATAACTTATCGTATTTACATTCCACTAATTAGTGTGGCATACGACTATACCGGGTGTTAAATTTGGGATTTTTAATATAAAATCAGAAAACACATGTAATAATATGGGTTTGACGAGAGGAACCAGTTGGACTCGTGTTTGAGAATGTGCTTAATTACTATTAATCATGATCGTGTTGAAAAATTGTTAATGTATTTTATTCCTCGTGTGGGTTGTGTGTTGGCGAGAGGAACCGAGTTTTAACGGTTGGACTCGAGTTGTGATGTGGGTGATTTGATGGCGTTATGTTGACGAGAGGAACCATTTTGGATTGGACTCGTGCGTGCATGATGTGATTTGATATATGAAAAAGGACCGATTATGGGATCCAAGGGATCATTTAAGGTTGGGCACGAGTTGCTCCACGGTGAAAGACCGAAAAACTACGCAGATTGGGTTCTTTGCCCGCCGGCTAGTGAACCGAGAAAGGACGTTAGTCGCGTCGGGGTATAGAATGTCTCATTACTTCATGGGGCCTGTGTGGCCGGGATGATTGTAACATTACATGGGTCTATACGCTTGTCAGATGTCGGTGCCTATTTTTACTAACCACAAGTTGGTAAAGTCATGCAAAGATGTTGTTGATCATGTGTGTGTGGGTGTGTGTGTGAGTTGTAAAACTGGGTTGGTAAAACCTTAATTGGATGAATGGATAAAATGATGGGATGTAAAACTGTGTTGAGTTGATTGAGAATGTTAAGAGGATTGAATAAAATGGTTAATTTCATCAAAATTATGGGAATTGAACAATAATTCTTTATACAAAACTTGGTCATGAATTGAGAAAACCTTGATAATTAATAGTTAGGGAAAACGATAAAGCTTTTTCAAACAGGTAAACTATGATTGGATTTTGGAATGGATCTATTGAATTTGAAATTGAAATGAAAGAAAGCTAAATGATGATCTTGTAAAGGAAATCGGTTATGCGACGAATTTTGTAAGAACGTGGAAGTACTATGTTTAATAACTTTATGTGTTATACGTCGCATAATTACCCTCGAATGTCATGCATATTCTTTCAATGTTAGTCATTTTTCCTACGAGTTTCGATTCATGTTGTCTAACAACATTTCAGGTAATCGTGGGGATCGAGTTATCTCTTGGAGAAGTGTACATTGAGACCTCGTTAGGTCTTCACCTTTGAAGATTCTTAGAGTTTGTTTAGGTTATAACGTTAGAGAATTTTGTTATCGTATTTTAACTCGATTGTAATTTGTTTGTAAGACCCTAAGGTCAAGAGTACATTCTTTGTATGTATGTGAGGACGTTTGGGTTTGGTCATATGCCTTTTATTTCTTAAATCTTTTGTATGGATATCACAAGGATTTATTTTTCCAATCTGTTTAATGTTTATACCTTGTGAAATTTCCTCTTTTTAAGGTTGTTTCATTGGTTAAAATATGTTGAATCGTACCAAAAATATTCCAAGTTTTGACAAACAGATTTTCAGCTTGAGAAAAGACCTGGAGCAAGACAGATTGACAGACCGATCGATCGATCTATCGATCGGTCTTGTGATGCTCTTGGTTCTTTTGTGCAGGCAAGAGACCGATTGATCGGTCTTCTCACCGATCGATCGGTCTGGGCAAAAATCTAACTTATTTTTTTTGTTTCGAAGACTCAGCTTTTGTGGTTATTTTCTGCACTTTTAAACCTATCTTTTACCTTAAATTAAATCCTCGGTTGGGCATATTTTTAAAAGTTTTGAACTCGTTGTTCGTTTTCGTTTTAAGTCGTGTTGATCAAGATAAGCGTTGGTGGGTTTTGGTTTATAAAACGAAATTTCTTGGGTGTTTCTTGTGGCCCGGGTTTGGGGCGTTACAGAGAGAAAAAGGAAACTTAGTTGAGAAGTTTTGAAAATAGTTTTTGAAAATATCTAACTCGAGATATTTATAGGCCACGAAAATATCTTCTTCTTTTTTTTAAATTCGCACTGCAGTGGCCATCGGCCCCGGGAACCCACCCCACATGCATATCTACCCTCGAACATACATAAAAACACGTATAAATATGCTACAACAAAACGATAAACAAAGCGTCTAAAAACATCGAAAAAGAAAATGGATCAACTTATTAGCAAGATGTAGCTATGCACCAATTTAAAGACATTGGAATTGACTCAAACATATATTATGATGTCTTTAAGGAAAAATAGACCCAAGTTTGTTCTATTCAAATAGATCAAAGTAACAATTAATTGGATATGCAGATGTCGGTTATTTTTCTGATCCACATAAGCTCAACCGTGAATAGAGTATGTATTTACTTATATAGTGACACACCTATATCATGGCGATTTGTAACATGAATATTAATTGCAATTTCTTTAAATCACTTTAGGATGTTGGGACTTCATCAAGCAAACTAAGAACGTATTTAGTTGCGGTCAATGATTCAATATTTTCAAGAAAAATGAAAACTTTTCTCGATCAACACACTCCGACAATATTGCATAAAGATAATACAGTATGTATTATACAAAATCAAATAATGTTATATCAAAGGCAATCAAATTAAGTATATTTCTCCAAAAGTATCTATATAACACGAGAGATTTTTTAAAAATGTCTTCTCTCTCCTAGACATATATTTTGATTGAATAGTTGAGATTAGTTTACAATTACATCCAACGATTAAAAATTCATCCCGCCCAAATGTGCATTCTCTCTCTTAAATGTCTATATTAGTATAATAAAACAAGAGAGATTCTCTAAAAATGTCTTCTCTTTTCTGGACGTATATTTTGATTGAATGCTTGTGATTAGTTTAAAATTACATTTAACAATCAAAATTTTATTACGCCCAAATATACATTCTCTCTCTTAAATGTCTATACCTACATAATAAAATATAGCATATTTTTTAAAAAGTCCTACATGGCATTTTATTGAACGGTTATTATACATTTTAGTACAAATTTTATAGTCAAGATTGATTCTTAAAAAATATGTTCTATCTCCTCCCTCTACTCTACGGTTGAGATGCATTTAACCAAAAATCCTACAATCAAGATTTATTTCAAAATGTTTACTCCCTTATACAATTCTTTCTTTAACTTTTCTATAATTTTGAAACTATCCATTTTTATTTTCATCCTTACAAATCTTTTTTTTTACCAAAAATACATCTATCTTTAATAAATAGTCAAATTATTTTTTTCATAGAAAGTAAACTTACTTTTCAAAATATAAAGACAATTTTTAAAATTCTACGTAATTGATAAGAAATCAATAAAATTAAAATAAAAAGCCAAAGTTTTGTTTATATATATATTTTTCTATTTTAAAAGTCTTTGTTTATGGACAAAAAACTTAATACGACCAAATTAATTTACTAATATTTATAATTTAAAATTTTTTTCTTAACTGTTTTCCTATTATTAAAATCATATAAGAAATATTACTTAACATATTTTAAATATAATTTAATGTTTAATGATATTTGTGTACTTAAGATCTTTTTACAGTACGTGAAATACGCAGTGAATGACTTAAATTATGTATATTTTGATTTGTAATAGGCATGGATCGTGGTATTAAGTATTAGAATGTATATGAACCTATACTTAGACAAATAAAAAATGATGTCAACTCAAAATATATGTCAACTAGCGAATTAACCATGTCCACAGGTACTTTACAATATAGTTTTATACATCATTATTTTGTTTTATTTTTTACGAATTAGTAGTAGAAATTGGTGAAAAATCTCATTTATTGACTGATTTGCACTAATCAAATTATCTAATGAAGCCCAACGCTACAAAAACAAATAAACAATCACACAAGCTAACAAAAATTATTCAAACACAACCACACAAGAGGTATGACAATTTTTACGTGAAAAATCCCAAAAATCTTAAATTGAGTAAAAATCACGGGACCAATACAAGTTCAAAAAGATCAAACATTTTCGTTTGAGCATGTTTTTACTGCTTTTGATACATGATCGAGTTTAGATATGCATGTGGGATAGGTTCCCGGGGCCGTGGACTATTATGGTGCGAATCTCGAAAATTTTTAAAAAAGATATTTTGAAAGCCTATAAATATCTAGAGTTAGATATTTTCAAAAAAATATTTTTCAAAACTTCTCCAGTAAGTTTCCTATTTTCTCTCTGCCTTCTCTCTAAGTTCTCGGGAGCCCAGGGCTCAGTTTTCAGCGATCCAACAGCGGATTCTTGGTTTTGGCGTCGTGGGCTATGCAACCATCCGGTCATATTTTGATTTTGACGAAACTCAATTTTGCACGTAGTTCGAGGCATCGAGTTTTAAACTCACCGAGGTAGAATTCTAGACCTGCATGTGTTATAAGGGAGCTATGGGTAATCTGGTATCTTTTTACCGGTCGGATCGTTGTATATCTGATTTACTGTAAAGTTAGATTTTTCGGTTAAAAACTGGATTTTTTGTCAATTATGGTGGATGGAATCGGGTATCGGGAGTTTCCTTTGAGGTCTTGGTGTTAGGCCTAGGCGTGAGGATATTCACGAATGTTGATTTGGAGTTTGGAGGCTTCGATTCGAGGTTTGGAAGGCTAAACACGTAGCTTAAAAATGATTTCTGGGTGAGTTCGGTCGACTGAACTCATAAGTTCAGTCGACTGGATCTTGTTCTTGGGGTTCGATCGATTGAACTTTGGGGTTCGGTCGACTGAACCGTGTGTTTGGGCGTTTCTGGTTTTCCAGTGTGGTCTTCGGTCGACTTGGGGCTTGGTTCAGTCGACTGAAGTGCTGGGGTGTGTTTTGGTGGTTTTGTGGTTAGGTTTTGATTTTCGATTGGCGTCCTATGGTATTCAATTGATTGATTTATGAGAATTGATCGATTCAAATACCCGTGGATTCCTTTTTGGGTTTGGTTAATGGTGTTGTGATTTCAGGGGTCGTGTGATGGCATGGGGTGTTTATGTGATGCCGTCCTCAAGTGTGACGCGCATGGTTGGTTTACGGTCTGCGGCACGATTGTGTGAGTGCCAGTTATGTGCGCGACGTGTGGATTCGTGATCTGGTTTGAGGTGGGGTTCTGGTGAGAATCGTCTTGTGGGAGGTTCTGGTGTTGATCTCCGGATTAGGTGTTGGTTGTCCCGGTGTGTGGACGGGTCCCGATTTGTGGATACGTCGTTCAGTTATCAAATGATGGGTGTGTGGCTTGTGATGTCTAGTCGGGTTATATGGCTATGTACATTTATAACTGTTCTTCATGTATGGACTACATGGCATGATATCTTATGTGTATTGTGGTTGCATGCTGTAGAACTCAGAGTTTTGTTAAGCATGGATGTGACGGATTTGTGAGGCACATGCATGTGGTGTATGTGGTATGTTATATGCATTTAAATCCTGATTAGGTTATGCATAGGAATATTCGGTGTTATCCCGTGATTTCAGTATTATCCTGTAATATGCGGTGTTATCCCGTGGTATACGGTGTTACCCCGTGGAATGCGGTCTTATCCCATGGCATACGGTTTTATCCCGTGGTATAATCCGTAGTCGACAGTTCCATCCCGTGGCTTACGGCGTATGAGATTCGGTTGCATGTATCATGGACTACATGAATTGCATTATGGGACAGATAGACCAATTTTCAAATTGTTTTTAAGAGTTGTGTGTATCGTGACCTAAGAACCCTTTTCAACTGTTTTCAGGCTCCTGTGAGTGAATCAAAACATGGTTTGTATCCTCGCTTTTCCGTTTGCATGTGAAAACTATTTTCAAGGCTTGAAAGAGAGTCTAAACCTGCACTTCGGTTTTCTAGCATGTTTTGTTTATATTGCATGCTTGTCTAGTTTCTGCTGAACCTTAGCTCACGGTGTGGGATTTGTTTTTTCTTCAAGTACCGGTCACGCTGGTTGATCTAGAGGTGCCGGAGGAGGTGGAAGAGTGTAGTCTTCCTTTTTGTTAGTTTTGTTACATGTATGTTGTAACATGTTTTCTTGGTGTTGGAGCCTTATAATGTATGCCATTTGGCGTTTATATACAATTCATGTATGGTTTAAATTGAGAGAGTATTTTCGGGTTGGGTATCATGTTTGGTTGTTTATGGGTGTTTCACGAAGCACGGAGTTTGGGGCATGACAAGAATCTTACAGACTACCGTTGAATTCACAACTTATGAATATAAGCCCACTCTTGCTGAATCCATGTACACCAACTCCGTGTTTGACTGCAACTAGAATCCATCATCGAACTTCAGATGCTAACGGAATCCACCACCAAACTTAGAACCCTTGAGAATTCACTCAAGAAACTCCACGAACTCGCGAGAAACATTGAAGATTTGATTACTTGATGATTGTCTTTAATACGCAGAAGCTAAATGATCATCAAGTTAGTTAACTGGTTCGAGAGCTTTTTGATCAAATTTAGAGTCTCTTAGGTGGCTAGAGTTTATAAGATAATGAGAAGGCACGCATAATAAAACCCTAGCTACCCTATTTATAATATACACCTAAAACCCTAGTTGCTGATTGCTCATTAAAATGTGCACGCGTACGAACCGCTCAACCAGTCTATTAACCAATCAATCGGTCTTATCAGTCTTGCAGCTTTTTGCTTCAATTTCATTTCTATACAGAATGGTGAAGAAATTGAGAGTCATTACAAACCACTCAATTGTCACCAGTCACCACGATCAGTCTGTCGAGCGGTGTGACATAGCTTACAGCTTTTTAATATTTTTTGACTTATTTTTTCTACGCTGCAATACGCAAATATACTTTTAAAAGATCAAATGTCAAATAATATATATATATATATATATATATATATAAGTTAATTTGTGACAAATTTGTCAAATAAAAAAGAATTAAGTCAGAGGCTTAATTTCCCAACATTTGGTGATTGAATTGATTTCTCAATATATGTTTGCTCTTAAAATTTATGCATTTTAAATTATTGCTCAAAAATTAAAATTAAAATTAATTCAACGATTCAAATATATTAAAAAAGTGTCTTTAGACACGGATAATTCACTAGTTTTATATGCATGAGCTCCAAAATAGCTATAGTTATTAATATTTAGCAAATATGTTTAAGTGACAATCCGATAAATTTATTTTATAAAAGTATTATTGATAGCAATATTTAAAAAGATAGTACAAAAAAATGGGAATGTATTAATTCAATGATTTGTCATGCGAAGTTCTGGGAGAGACAATTGCTTAAAGAATATTTGCAGATTGTACTCTTTTTCATTTATCCAAAGTTTTTTTAGCAATATTTTAATGAGACAATTTGATGGCATCCATCACAATGATAAGCAACACAAAAATATTATACTCTCTTCTTTCCCCAAAGATTTTGTTCCGCTGGATATTTTTTTGATAAGATTTTAATGAGATATATTCTTAGTAAATGGTCATTTAATATAAGAATGATAAAACTTGACTTTCACAAAAGCACAATGAATAATGATATTAATGGCTTTCATATATAAATATAGATTATAATCAATATACTTTCTTAATTTTTTTGAGTAATTTTAATATAAATCATATTATCAACTGATAATAGAATTTTATTCCTATAGCAATTTTTTCACAGTTTTAATCCCATGCGATAAGTGATACATTTATCAGTTCATAAAACTCAGACATTAGTTAAATAAAAATGTATCACTTTCTATTTTCAACAGCTATAATGACTT